>WEDG01007939.1:0-12598 GCA_017591395.1 Schistocephalus solidus
AGGCTGCTTCCAATGACCCACGAAATCCTGTGTCGAAGGCGATATTTAGAATTTTTTAGAATTAACATTTGTTAGCACCGAAACGTACTTAAACATTAGTAACGAAATAAAAGTTATGACAAGTATTGTGCAGATAAAATAGTACAAATTCATAACTTGTCCTGCTATGTCAACAGTTAGCAATGTTTTAAAATTCATATGAGTGAACTTCTAGATAGGTGCAGTGAAAAAACTTCTACCATGACAATGGAGGCAGAGTTCCACAGGCCTTCATTTTGAATAGAAGGTAGGAGAAAAAACTGCTTAGGAAAAATGGTCAGGTGGTAGAATAGTAATACACCTGCGTAGCATTTCAGAATGAGATAATGAAACGTCGAGGGTGGTCGTTCTTGATCACTTGGGCGTATGAAACAGAATCTCACTGAAAAATGCGTCAATGAACTTAAGTCCTCAGTATCATAGGATCCAGAATTGAATTCCCTGATGATGGTTAGTATCCAAAGAAACCGCACATTTAAGACTGTGGACCACCGAATTTGTACGTCCGAATGACGTCATCGGTCATATACTATGGCCGCGTCCGTGCAAGTACCCGACTCCAGTCCAGCGCAGAGTCGGTTCACCTGCATACACTGCGTTGATTTCATGACTTAAATCAAACGACATCATTAATCACACGCACACACAGACAAAAAAAAAACTGGATTTATATTTGCTTGAAAAATACCAACATTCTTCCAAAAGCACTGCAAATCACACCAAAGGACTAGCCACTCGCCACTTTAAAGCAGAATATTTAAACAATACCGAGCAACTTATCCCACCTGGATGCTCGTCAGCATTCGTTTCAACAAACAGTTTCTGACGGACTCCCAGACAACGACAACCGCGGAACGACATATACACACAAGCAAAACTAGATTTATATTAGCAACAGCTACCGTCACTCTACGGAAGGCACAGCAACATCAATACAAAGTTATCATACTACGGAGATAATGGTGGTTAACAGTGCCTAGATCCTACGTTAGAAAAACATTTTTCATGCAAAATACTCAATAAAAGTACCATATATTTTAACTGCAATATCTCTGATGAACCCTTATCAAAACAGGATGCTCGTCGCCCTGTTTTCGCAGGATTTTACAGGCCTGGATCGAACCCAATGACGTCATAATTGGAACTACACACACTCGAACATAAACTGTATTTATATTCGCTTAACCACACCGTTCCCTACAGGAAGGTACTAATACATCATACAAAAGCTTGCACATACACGTAGATAACGGTGATATATGCTTATTTCCACATAGGTAATCATCATCGAACCTACAGGATGGCCTGTGCGATTCGACTGCGTCAAAAACAGGTACTTCTTCCTAGACTTTGAATATGTCACTTCACTTTCTGTACGTGGCGTAGCATTTCTGACTGCACCTGTGCAGTAATTTTTATTAATACGGTCTTCAGCTAGAGGCAGTGTCTATTACCCATCAAATACCGCTGGGAACTTCATATTGAACTACTGAATGTAACAGATAACGGTGATGTTATCGATTTGACAGAAATCATCGGATATCCAGGATGACTGTGCCCAGATTCCACTGCTTAAAACAAACTCTTTAACGTGAATATGTTATTCTCTTTAAATGACGTATTTCCGATGTGTTGTTTGACCGATCGGCAGCCAAGCAAACTTTTCTCCTGTACCATTTCTGCCAACGGGAAAGTTTGCCCCGCATCCCAGGTCTCTGCAACCACTGCAGGTCCTATATCAGAGCGCATAAAAAACTATTTGCCCAGTAGGTCGGAAATGCTTGATCAAAGTAATTATTTATAACAACTCACGACCATATCAATAGTTTCTTTGTGGTTTCTGATAGCATTTTGTTAAGCCTGTGATAACACGGGCCAACAGCGAATGCACTGGCGTGCGTATCAGAATGAATGAAAGTGCGTCTACACTGCTGTTAGGAGCATGTGAATCGGTGCTGCTGTTAAGCGAGCTTTTAAGATCATCCATCCTGTCTGGCCTCATCGGATCAAAGGAAATTCCGTCCTTTTCCATTAGTCTATGTAGCGGTCTCTACTATGCCAGAAGTTAGCTATTACACCTGTAATAAGAGGCTAAACACACGAATACTTGACCTCCGTGGTTTTGTGATATCAGCCAGGACCGTATGGAGTCTTTTTTCTGTTGATACGCGTATGCCTGTTGCATTAACTTAATGACCTAGGTCGGTCACCCGACTGCGGAGATACTGACACTTTTGGGGTTTAGTCTTATGCCTGCCTCTTGTGCCTTCAGACTGTCTTTTGAAACAACCCTCTTTGAAAGAGCATATCCTGAATAATTGCCAAAAATGTCTCATAAGTAGATATAATGAAAATAGCTTCCTGGTGGTGAACGGCGAAAATAACTGGATAAGCAAATACTCAGCTTTGTTTTAATTTCTGATATCTCGAACCGATAGGTGCTAATCCGTAACAGGAATCGGGTTCCTTGTTACGTGGGCTGCAGCTGGTAGAGAAGTTTGGGATCGTGAACTGCTCGTGAGAGCAAATAACTCTGGTAATTTCGTCAACTTTTAAAAGATAAAGCGTTTAACAGTCTTCATTTGAATTATCTATGCTTGCAAAGCTACATTTTTCATTGATCGGCAAAATTTTTCAAAAAGCCTTCGTTTCCTGTTTAGCTCTCCTTTGAGATCTCTTGTTAGTCCCTTTGGTCAGTTCGATATCCTAAGTTTTCATGACGGACAGGGGCATTATTTTTTAGATTAAACACAAAACTCCTTAAATAAATTCCAGTCTTCGGTGAAGTTTCTTGAGAAGATAAGATTCTTATCTATTCATGATGCCTCAGCTCTCATTTTGCAAAAGTCTCCTCACCATATATTTGGTCTGGTTTTATTTATTGCACATAGTACAGAATATATATATATAGAAGTTTTCCAGTAATCGGGGAAGAAACCATTTTCGAGAAATACTGAGAATAACTTGCTTAGTAAAAGGTGGAAAAATCCCTTAACTGTTTTAATAAGTGAGTTTGGAATGTTATCAGTTCCAACCGAATGTGAATTTTTTTAGGTCAGCTATTTCCTTTTTGAATACATGAAGGCGAGAAATTAATGGTTGTTAGAAGCGAATTTGAAAGCAGAGGAATTGTGGGAGTGGGGCTAGTTTCAGTGGTAAAAGTGGTTGGCAAAAAAACAGAATTTAACAACTCTGCTTTGCCCAAATCGTCTGTAACAAATTTTTTGTTACAGTCGGTTAGGGCGGAGTTACATTCAGACGCTTAGCCGATGACCGAACATGGAAAGATATGAGCAACAGATTTGGATGAATTGCCATCATTTAGTGCCAGAGACTCCCTACGCTTATCTCTCACGAGCCTAATTTTCGATGCTAATTCGAAAATTTAGGCAATCCTTAAAGGAACTGACAAAGAGCCTTTAGGTGAATCTTTAAATTGTTTTCGTAATTTTTTAAGTCTGTTCTGGAGAAAATGCGGAACAGTAGAAGAAGCTGTATTTTAATTAAAAATCTTAAACGGGATAAAAGCCTGGATTTTTTCTGTGAGGCTCTGCAATAGCTCACGAAAAACGTTTGGATCGTTGATTGAGAATATGCTATGCCAATCTAGAGTGCTTACGAAATTATTTATCATTTCATGGTTTTGTGTTAGCAAAGTCGAGGTTATTGCATTTAACCTCAGGCTTCGTAAGAAGGGGACTGGAAAACAACAGTGAATTATTGCGTGATCACTTGTGAAAAGATCATGATGAAAATTCATAAAGAGAGGGTGGACATCATTTGTAAAATTTAAATCTTAAATGTTGTCATTTCTAGTAACTGATCTGACCAGTTGGGACATGTTTGAAAAGTTAATAGTATCGACCAATTTCTGATGTTTAGGCGGAGAGGAATTTGCCTGCCAGTCAATGTTTGGCAGATTGAAATCGCCTACGATTATTTTGACATCAAATTGAGTGTCTGCAACTTTTTCAAATAGTTCACAGAGCTCGCTTTCATTGCCAGAATAACACGGAGGATTATAGACACAGCCAATTAACCTTTTTATTGTGAGGGAGGATGACTGAAGCAAAGCATACATTTCCAGAAAAGGACGAAATGCTCAGCTGAAAAGGGAAATGTACAAAGGATGACTTAATATAAAGGAGGCAACCACCGCCACGTTTTTCAGCGCGGTCTTGTCGGTACAAATTGAAATTATCTTTAGCAAGCGTCGAGTCAGAAATAAGAGAGTGAGCCCAGGATTCAGTGATGCACAGCACATCTGGATCAAGCTCAAAGGCTACTGTTCTAAGCTCAGCCATCTTATTTACAACTGATCTCGCATTGAGTGAAACTAAGCTGAGCGTATTCCTGAGCTGCAGGTTACGCTCATCAGTATTTATAAAAAAAGGATAATTTGGTGGCGGAGAAGAAAACTGGAAAGAAGAAACGAAAGGTGGGAAACAAAATTGCTCTGGTCTACAATTTGTCGAAATTTTACTGTTAAGAGAACTGAGATTATTGTACAACGGCATATTTGGATGAAAACCTTGAAAGGGAAGGCTATATTGTGGCGTTTGAAAGATAGGGGGTGGCATAGAAATGAGATTTTTGAGGGAAGTTAGCATAAATTGGCGGAAAAACGTGCATTTTGAAAAAGGAATAAATGATTTCAAAAAACTGGTAACATAATTAGAAGCGTTAATTATTTGGGGATTTTGGACACTTTTTGGGTTGGGAAAGATGCTAACGTTAGCGTTCGCAGCTGTTGTAGATGCTGAGGGGTTAGCAGGTTTCCCATCGGTAATGACATTACTGATTTTAATGCCTGGATTAGCCAATGATTCAGATTTACTAGGAGTTTTTCTTAGGTTTAGTAGATTTGGCAGCTATAGCAGGCATGGTTTGCTTGGGATGAGAAAGAAGTGGCCTTGACACAATTTCAATCAAACCAGGAACAAAGGTTAACGGGTGAAGATTCAGCTGGAATCAGAAATTCCTGTCGATCCGGAGGGCCGTGGGCTTGCATTAGCTACAGGACAAACCTCTGAGATAACTTTTTGGTATTGAAGGTGTAGACGAAGGCTTCTTGTTTGCTAATGAGGGTGAAACCCGACGTTCCATTGGGGTTTTATCCCTACAGATAAACAACTTGTTTTTTTCAAATATTGAGCTGAGTGCTCATGCTTAGAAAAATAAAGGTCAACTTCAATCGCTGAAAAAAACGTTTGACCAGAACTGGCGGGTTTTTGCTACGGGAAGACAACCTTTTTAGCTTCAGCGACTTTAAAGTTAAAAGCCGCATGAGTAAAAGGAAATGAAATTCGACGTCCAGGGGATTTTTACTCTTGGGGACGTTTTTTTAAAAGAAAATTGAAACTTCTCTTATGTCGGTCAATTGACTCGGTACTGACCATGTTTATAAAAGGCTCTAGTTTCACGCATTGTTGAGAAGTGAGTGAAGACAACTTTCCCTCAAAAAAATGGTACCAAGGATCGTGAAGAGAGAACCATATTTAGACATAAAAGGTATTAAAAGTTTTCCAGGGCGTCAAGGTCTAATTTCTTCATGCTTAAGGTGGGTTGCTCTAGTGGAAGTTTTACGCGAAGAGGATGTTTGCGTCTAAGCACTGACTGGGGGTTTCATATTGATTTTTAAAATATAAGTATTTTTTTCAAATCGATAATACGAAAGGAAAAATTGTCACTAGTGACGTTTTGCGGAATAAAAAGATGTAATATTTGAAATATGTGTTTTAAGCAAGGCACTGCAAGCAAATATCTGCTAGGTAACGAGTTTAAACTGAAAAAAGAATTAGCGAAGAGGCTATGCAGGATGAAAAAATTATATCAACTGGTATACCAGTTACTGCAAATTATTCTTCGCTGGAAATAAGGTAAAATTACAAAATTTCAACTTTATTTCTAGAATTAACCTTTATATTCCGTCCTTTTGACGTAAATCTGCGAGAACTTATTTTTTATCTTATTTATTTTCCGGCTTGGACAGATTGAAAACCGTTAACACTTCGCTGGTTCTGATCCTGACATTAAAGCTGCCACTGCAGGTAGTGATTACTCTTTTGGAAATTTTCGGGGAAATTTTTCTTGTGCCGAATTACCTCACAAAACGACATCAAATTGGTATTTTTTATCACCTTCGTCGACTTGATAAAACAGCCTCTACACCAATAAATACTTTCGAAAACTGCTCAGTGAACTAGAGTGCAAAACCCCTTGAAGATCTGAAGTTATCAAGGACCTTTGACCTTTACAAACGGATGAGTCGTTCCTGAATATTCTTCCTATCATTTATTGTTTTTTAAAAGTGGTTTTGAACGAATAGGCGCATTTATTGCTCATATTGTTTCTATTGCGGCGTCGTTGGACTTCCGTTTGAAATTCGCTCGTCTCCAAGCTTTCGATTTTTGGCCAATAATCTGTTCCTCCAAAGTCAGGACTCAACGAAATAAGTTGTCATTGGATCACATATTGTCTGTTTATCAGGAATCAGCCTATAATTGTTTATAGACATTGTGGTATTCAGGCGCACGAAAAATTGATATCTGAATCTAGAATAATAAGCTAACTCAGCTTCATTTGGATCCTGCCTCAAACGGGTTTCAGAAAACAGTCTCGCCAGGAAAAGGTGTCTACATCAGAAAAGGAACCACTGGCAAAAACTCACTTCAAAGGCTGCATCATTCTTTGCTTCGTATTAACATTCGATTAAGTGAATTGGTTTCGAAAAGCACTTCTTGATTGTGCTCAGTAAACTATTGGCTTGATAATTTAGCTGATCGTTAAAAACTTAATGCATCCTCGTAGAGGTCTTGCTGGCATGAGAAACGCAAATGTTCACGACCCGACCACGCGAGAAAAATTATTCACCGCTTCGGCCAGGATTCGAAACACCAACCTCTCGATTAGCGACCGATGCTCTTGACCGCTCGGCCACGCCCGGGAAGCCAGCAGACAAAAAAATACATCCTCCAAAATAATGATCTCTCCTACCTTTGTAAACCGTTTTCGATTTCATGTGACAAAATCTTACCAGAAATACTCAAGTCACTCTCAGCAGACCGAGAAAGAACCACAAAGCAGCAATATTAAAGAAAGCAGTGCACTACTGAACATTACCAAAACTCCAAGCTAAACAGTGAAGAGCTGGCACACTGTGATTGATGCTGAGGACTCACAACCAGAGTTTTGAGATAAGAATGAGACCTCGATCTATCCTATCGGAAATAATAGCAGTCCCTCATCAAACATATGTCTAACTTCGCCGAAACACGATGCAAATGAGCTGAAAAACATCAGCAAAGCTAGACCATAATTTTATTTATTTTATTTTATTTTATTTATTTATTGCCAGTTTACAGGCAAGGTCAATATATATATATATATATATATATATATATATATATATACAAAGAGGGTCAAGCTTGACAGTGAAAAAACTCTGATCGTTGTTTCACGTGTTTCAGGAGAAAAACTGCAGCTTATTGAGTAATTCAGCAATTAATCATCGCAAGGAAAGTTCGGTAGAGGTCAATAGACACAACATTAAGCGAAACAAAAGAGAAAAAAGAACGTGAAAGTCATTAGAAACAAACCTGTGAGGCAAGTCTGAAATACAGATGACCAGAAAGAAAAATAAGCGAGGAGGAAATTATGTCTGCAGTTTCCAGGTCTTGGGAAATCTGGTGCACATAGAATCCGACTGCATAAAGTAAATCAGTGACCGACGGTCTCTGAAGAGTCGAAAACAGTAATCGTAAGGTATCTTTAATGCCACGGACGAGCGACAGCAGCATGCTCTGTACAGCTGTCCATCGAACTACAATGAAGCAGGTGCATGGTAGCCAGCAAAGTAATGGGAAAAGTGGCTTGTGACTTATCGACAGATCTGGATGCCACAAACCCAAAATTCAGGTTTCCCGTGCTTGTTGAGCAAAACGCAGTGTCAGAAGAACTCACGCTGTTTGTAAAGGTCCATGGAGATGTCTGCGAACCAATCCAGCAGGCTCACCGATGAAGACCAAATTTGAACACAGTATTAAAGACTGTAACAAAGGGCATGATTCAACCTTCAATCACTCAAAAGAAAGTAGGATGCAGAAACGAAGTCCCTGACAGGTCATTTTGTCTGGTAGTTTCAGGGAGTCTCCAGAGGCTACTGAAACGCCAAAAGAAATGGGTTTAACAGGATCTGCTGAAATTTCAGAAATTTATTGAATGATACGCACAGAAACTGGTATGACAGTCGAAATCAAAGATCTTTCGATTGCGGCCTCTCGTTACAAATGAAACGCATGAGGTTCAACCAAGACCATTAAAAGTCGTCTTGGGGAGCGAACAGCAGGAAGATCTATTGTCTCTCGAAAGTCCAGACTACGATAGAATAATCGTGGAGTTTTTTTTTTCAGCCGGATTACTCTCCCACCGATCGGATGAAAATGAGGACACTGGCAGCAGAATCTGAAAAGACGTCAATACGAGGGGAACAAAACTTGAAAATTGTAGACAACAAAATCGTCAAAATCGGTCGCGCTCGTTTATGTGAACATCCGGTGAAATTGACGGCAACCACGTGCCGGTCAAAAGCCCTACCAAATGCCTATAAGATTTGAACCCAGACAGGAGACTGGATATATCTTGTGAAATACTACAGCAATAAATCGCCATGTGGAAGAAAAGAACCAAAAATCTTCGAAATCGAGGGAAGACAAGATTAAGTGATGTCACAAATGCAGAGTCTATTGAACAAAAATTGATGAAATCAAACTGGTCAGTGGACCATTTACAGCCTGACTTCATAGCTCTAACTGAAACATGGTTAAATGAAACAAAATCGCAGACACAGAAGTCCGAATAGACGGTTTTCAGCTTATCCGCATGGATAGAAACGGACGTAGGGTGGGTGGTGGAATCGCAATGTTTATACGAGAAGGCATTGACTTTCATTCCGGATGGGCCCCTCGCCAAACATAGGATCTCGTCTTGCGAAATACTTTGTTGTAAACTGAAAAGTCCCAAACCAACCAGACCTCCATATTGCCGTGCGTATATCGACCCCCAGGACAGCAGAACGGACACGGACGAAGCACTCATCACAGAGGGTATAGCTATCTGCTGTAGCAAAACACTTTATTAATACTTGGAGATTTCTAAACGCTCCCGATATCGATTGGGTGTCAATGTACTGCTCGCGATCGAGAAAATTCATTCGAACAGAAATTACTTCCAGTTGGTAAATGATGAAAGTTTCTTACCCAACATGTCACAATGGAGTACCGGTTCCGAAATGGGCAGCAGCAGTCAAGCTGTTTGGATCTAATCATGAAGTAGAGACGACAATTGCATCCTTGCATTAAGTTCTTACGTGCCCTTGGACTAAGTGATCATTGTGTTCTTGCTTGGGAGTACAGTCATTTTTCTGTACCCAAACGTCGTGCAGTTAGGGAGAGAAATGTATGGAAAAGTGGATTATTCCAAAATGAAAAGAATTACTGAATGGGCTAGACTGGAGCTCTGCACATGGAACCTGACCCAAATGCTGCCTGGTTCTTCATTAGTAACTGATTCGGCGGTTGGTAGGAAATTCTGCCCACTCAAAGGCGATCGTGCGTCTCCCGACCCGAGTGGGTGACATCGGAAATAAAAGGAATCTCAAGAGAAAATAAGACTGTGGAGAACATATGCCAGATATCAACAACCCGAACATTTTTCCGCTTTTAAAGAAACAGCGAAATCGGTGTCGGAATCTTCTGGAGAAAGAAAAAGATCAGCCTTTGCAGGTCAGAAATAGTCAAAAGACATACCAAGAAATTCTGAAAAGGTTTTTGCTTACGTTAAATAAGGCAAAAACGAAATCAGGACTGCATTCCTTGTCTAAAGACAATCAGGGAAACAGGTTAACTGATAACTCTGATAAGACCAGCCTCTTATCCAATTTCTTTATGTCCATGTATACCGAGGAATCACCCGTGACGAGGACGAATACTACAGTACTGCCAGATCTACAAACAAAATAAGCACGGTGTCAGTTCCCACTGGACAGAGTAAGAAAAACTCAGAAACAGCTACAGCCCACTAAATCACCTGGCCCAGATGGTGTATCAGCAAAAGTTCTCAATGAACTCACATACCAGCTGGCCTCTCCACTCTCAAGATATTTGAAAGTTTCGATGGAGGCGGGGCTCTGCCTACCGAGTGGAAGATAGCCAACATAACCCCCATCTATAAAGGGAGGAGAGAGACATCACCAAACAGTTTCCGACCAGTCATCCTCACAAGTATCTGTTGCAAAAATGATGGAGAAGATAATCAAAACGGAACTGATGAGGCATATTGAAGAGAATAACTTGCTAAGTTCATATCAACATGGATTTCGAAGTGGTCGATCCTGCCTCACAAACCCTGCTCACATCCATGGAAAGTTGGACAAAATCATTAGAAATGGGTTTGTCAGTCGATGTGTCTACATTGACTTTAGCAAAGCAGCTGACAGGGTTCCACACAAACGTCTGATCTTTAAAGCTGCGTCAAATGGGTGTGACTGGCAACCTACTCAAATGGTTGGCCGACTTTCTCACAGGCAGGCGCCAGCGTGTTTGTATTGGAGACGCCAAGTCTCGCTTTGGAAACCATTCACAGTGGAGTTCCGCAGGGGCAGCGTTTCTGGGTCCCATTTTGTTTTCTGATATGCGTAAACGACTGCCTGGATTGTCTGACATGCGAGAAAGGTAATATTCGCTGACGATCTGAAGTTATGGAACTCGATTGAAAAACCGGAGGATGCGCGGAAATTAGAACAAAATCTTAGATCGCTTGCAAACATGGTGTGATGAGTGGCTAGCTGAACCTTAATCTTAAAAATGCCAAAAATAATCCGACTGCGGTCAGAGTTCCAGAAGGATGATTAGGATTGAATACCAGAACCTCATCAGTGGTCACCAACTCCAGGAGGTAAAATATTCTAAAGGACTTGGGTACATGGATAACAACGAAATCTCAAATGCATCGTCGCACTGTGCAAATATCGTAAGAAAGCTATGTATTTTAGGCAGCAATCAGGAGGTCCTTCGTGACGGAGGAGCTTTTGCATGTTTAGAACATTTATCCGGCCGGTGTTGGAATATTGCATTCAGGCGTGGCGCCCCTTGGACGAAACATGGCTACGCTCTACTGGAGAAAAGTTCAACGGAGGGCAACGAAAACTAGTCAGAGGATTGGAAGTGCTCTACCCTATGAGGGGCCGCCTAGCAAGACTTAGATTTTCCTCTCTCTTATAGGCATACAGAGGGATATGATCTTAGTCTTCAAACTGGTCAGAGGAGTTGATTGTGTTCTCTTTAGATGGCCCAACATTTTGGTGGCATACATGACAGTCTCCGAGGTCACCAATACAAACTGAAAAGAAAACATGCCAAACTTGAAGTGCGGGCCAACTCTTTTCCCAACGCGTGACTGAAGAATGAGACAAACACCAGCCTTGGCTGTTCAGGCTGAAAGCGTTGTAAATGTTTGAAAAGAGTACTTTGATGCATGTTTTAATTGATGGACATATATTAAGCCGAAAGCAATGATCGATATACTAAAAGACCATCGCCATGTAACATCTTGCTTTGCTTTTGCTAGCGTCTATCTGTAAATAGGGTTTTCAAAGGCCTCTGCCTATTCCCCCTTATATATACTCGAATTATACTGAATTATACTTCCATATAAGTACTCACATGATCACTTCTCGGACAAAGTGCAGGTACGCAGAATATCTCTGTCTATACTGTCAGGATCTGTAAAGTTAAGACAAGATCTTAACATCTAGCCTATTGTCCTCCATGCCTCTGGTTAAAAACACATACATGCTGTGTACGAAGTTAGCTTTTAAGTTTTGTTTTTAGCAGACAGTGATTGAAAGCATATTTTGAGCCGTGTTGCAGGTCTCTGAGGATTCTGGATAATATTTAACCTTGCACAACTTTGACGAATTGTTTTTCTAGGCTGTTATTTGGCACGAACTGCAGTTCTTTTGTCTTAAGAATTCGCTGAAAATAAAATTTGCTTTGAAACACAATTTCTGGAGAAATTTCGCACAAGCAAAAGAAAAATTTCAAAGACGCAGAAAGTAATTTTGCACGTACATGGTTTCTGGTGGCAACGTCCGAGGCGGTAACGGTGAGGAGGAATTGGGTTGAAAATAGTCAACGTTAGAGAGAGCAGATAATCCCCGTGGGGCTTATTCGCCCGGGCTCTTGAACCAATATACTATGCTCCGCATCGCTCTATCTTCCTTATATATACTGAATTATAGTGAAATAAGCAAATACACCAACCAAATCTAGTCCAGCCAAAATTGATAATTTCATTTAACGTTTTTCCTCTGTTTAAGGGTGGCTATTAACCTGTAAGGATGACCACGCAGATGAGTTGTGCAGGCAAAGTCGAAGAAATCCTCCTCGATCTCAGGGTGGAATCATGGCCCCGGATAATCCGGAATGTCCAGAGCAGGCTACACCAAGTGCCTGTAGGAAAGAGGAAATAAGTCAAGCTTTTTCAATCTTTCTTGGTACGG
>WEDG01007942.1:0-22219 GCA_017591395.1 Schistocephalus solidus
ATCTGATCGAATACGTGTTCTTGCTTTATTAAGCGTCGGAATACCAAAAAGAGTTAACAGGGTATTAAGCTTGAAATATCTACATCTTCGTGGAAAGTTAAATTTCGCGGTGGCCCCAAATGTAACCCTCACAATATTCAAAGGATAACTGTAATGTAGCTTCCGCAAAAACTCTTGAATCACCCATGGAACGCGTTCAATAGCTCGGTGTGTTGTCAAGTCAAAGACAATGATCCTAGTGAACAGGGAGGTATGACAATGTAGTTGAGGCCTCCTAATGGGGCTTAGGATTTAGCGATTTTACGCAGAAACATTTGTATGGACTTATGCTGCAATTCCAGCATTCACTTTGCACTCATATGTATTAAAATTAATCAAAAACGAAGGAAACGACAGAAAAACATAAAATCTATCGTGTTTTATCGTTGATTGGTGTGTTAAAATAAAGTTTATAAAGATAATTAAACTTTGGGTTGATAGTTGCCGGTGCAGTAATTTAAAATTTGAATGATGTTCCCAAGGAAGTGTTCATTTTCGCATTGGAAAATGTTTGCATGTGATTGTTTCCTGTAGGAAAAGGATGTTGCCCTATATGTGTACGAAGGAGAAAAAGCAGAAATACGCATTTTCTTCCGATCGCATTTTGAGGAGAGAGAGAGAGCTTGTCAAATAAAATGTTCGACCAGCGTGTTTGACGATGTCCACCGTATGCTGTGCAGGGACGGTGACTCACACTTGATTATAGTGAGAATATACTTTTGCTGCATCTACATCACTCTCTGTTTCACTCCCCACCTTGAACCGTTGTTAAGGCAGAATCAAGAAGACCGGAGATGGAAGAGGGCGCAAATCCGCGCACTGTGGTTCAACACCAAACCGGAACACGACAACACAAGAGAGGAGTGGCTTGGATCCCAACTGAGTGGGAGTTCAATAAAGGCCACATTAAGAAGGAGTCATTGCAGCCTGATTCTCAGTCCTCCAGGCGTCCACTGTGCACAAACGCATGCACTGGACAAATCACGCGGTCAGAGCTATCCTGTCAATTGGTAACCTTCCAAACCACGGTTTTTAGTGCACCAGTGATAGATTCAAGCGTGTCAGATTGTTTATAGTGCGGAAAACGCGCTGAGCCTTTGACTTCACTCTTCCCCACCCCCAAAATCAAACCACCGTCCGAGCCGTGCAGTTGTTTGATGTGGGAGTGGACGCATTGGCTGACGGGCCGGCGTACACGTCTTCGCGCGCCACAGCATGGCCTGGCACCCGTAACGCACACGCAAGGATTCACTAAACCAGGGGCTATGGAGGACCCATCGCCGTCTGACTACTAATTCACTGATCAGCCACACAACACACAACATACACTGGCTGACGACGTGATCTGGTGTAAGCGTCAGATTGGAGCCTTTCAAGCCACGGTTTCTGGGACACCATGATATTCTCAGGAACATGATGATGGGAAGAATGTGGCATATGGATTTTTGGAGGAACTGTGTGCTTATGTGTATTAGTTTACGGTGGTTTACCGCCGATTATCTTGGAGGCGCATGTGACCTAATAGGCCCATGTGGTGTGTGAAGGTGCAGGAGCAGTGAGGGCCGTGGAGGCGGGCGCGGAGACTGTACGTCGGAGACCCAGGCACTGGGTCACCAGTCTCCGTGCGATGGATTTGCAGGTGACCGATGCTTGAGGTGAAGTTGTGGGCGCAGTGTGGGCAGGATAAATCTGGCTGCGCTAAGGGGTTGTCGTCCGTGGTAGTGGGGGTGGCAGTGGCGGTGAGAATGGCAGGAGAGGAGGGTGTGCATATGGTATCTATGTTGTCAACATTGTAGTGAATTCTGCTGTCATGGATGTGCATGTGACCGAATAGGTCCATGCTGAGTTATGTACAAGGGCGGTGATCTTTGCTGTGGGTTGCCACTCCAGGTACTGGTTCACCAGTCTCTTTGTGAGGGATTCGCAAATAACCGACCAGGCTGATGCTTGAGGTGACGGTGCGGTCGCAATGAGGACAGTTGAGGACCGAGCCCCCATCGTTGCTCCTGGTGGTGACGGGGGTGGTAGTGGCTGTGGCGGTGGTGGAGGTAACAGATTTTGAGTATTGGAATGTGGTTGCTATGATGGTGGGAGTGCAGGAAATGGTGCCAGGGATGACCGTGTAGGGGTCTGAATGACGATTGACAGAAGTTGACGCAGAAATTGAAGCTGTCGGAATGTTTTTGCATTGCGTCCGAAGATATTTGACCAGGCCGATTCGCGCGCAGAAGGTACGTTGATAGTGCGGGCATGTTGGGAGGGCTTTGGCATTGGCGGTAATGTTCCGGGGTCCGGGACGCTGGTTACTTTCGTGCCGTTCTTTTGGCCTTGGCGGCGACGATCTGGTTGGCTTCATAGATTGCTGCTCCAGTCTTTACTCTCATCCTCTAGGTCGGTAGGTTCCGTGTGAGGTCCTCCCAGTTTGCCGGGTTGATCTGAAGTTGCTTCAGGGAACTCTTTGGAGTGTTTTTGTAACGTCGTACATTAACCTCCTTGTCAACGAGAACTTGTGGCGAAGTCTCCTCACAAGGTGGCCGCTCCAGCGCAGTTGCAGTTGTTTCAGTGGAACGAAGATACGGAGGATGCCTGTTCGTTCCAGTACTTCTGTGTCCGGAACCCTGTCTTTCCATCTCAGCTTTAGTATTCTGCGGAGGCAGCTAAGGTGGAAGTGGTTGAGCTTCCTCGCTTGCTTTGTATAGACCGTCAATGTCTCCGCTCCATACAACAGCGTTGGAAAGATGATAGCTTTGTAGATTTTACTTTTGGTGCTAAGTTGGAGACCTGTCGATTTCAGACGACGTCTTGCATGCGTCCAAAGGCTTGAATGGCTTTGGCAATCCGGTGGGCGAGCTCATCGTCGATTTTTATGATTTCCCACTGGAGAGTTGTTGCACGGCCCTGATGGTTTCTTGAAGAGAGAGCCGGAGATCGAGTTCAGCGTTGGTTTCCACTTCAGGCAGTCGGTCGACGGCGGTGCCAGAGATGGTGGAGGACCGGCTAAGAACGCTTTGGAAATGCTCCGCCCAACGCTTCAGGATTTGCGTCTTCTAAGTGAGCCGGGTTGTTCCGTCAGCACTGAGAAGAGGGGTGACTCCTTTGACGGGAGGTTCGTAAACAGTCTTGATAGCGGTGAAAAAATTCTTCCATTCGTTCCGTTCCGCGTGCCTTTGGATCTCGTCGGCCTTGAGTGTCATCCAGGCGTCCTGCATTTTCCGCAGCCGTTTCTATAGAAGGCAGTGACTCCAGTAGAAGGCTGTCTTTTTTGCAGCGGTAGGGTGGTTGACGTAGACTTTGTGCAACCGGTTTTTCTCATCGAGCAGAATGGCTCGACCGGGGGTGCATCCAGATCACTTGCTGTCGCATCGGGAGGCAGAATAAGGTTTTGGTCAGGATCAGGCGGTGCATTGCGCAGGTTCGTAGGAGAAGACCATTTTCGTTGAAGGCCATGAGGGCCCAGCACTCCTCTCCACGTGGCACAGTCTGTTCCGACGCGTGCGTTAAAGTCACCAAGAGCGTTTGACTCATCCGCCTTCGCACAGTCACCAGGAGGGTGTGCAGGTCCCCGTTAAATTTGTTCTTTGCCTAGTTGGAGCTCGTCATTGGAGGGGGGCGTAGATGCTGATGATGGCGAACTTGTCTCCCTGGAAAGGCAGGCGGAGCCTTAACAGGCGATCATTGATACCCTGCGGCTGACAGGGCAGAAGTCCCACGATATCGGTCCGGATGGCAAAGGTGACACCAGTGTCGCGTCGATCTGCCTTTGGTCGGCCGCTCCAGAAGAAGGTGTAGCTGGCACCAACCTCCTCCAGCTGACCCTGTCCAGAGAATCGGGTCTCCCTGAGAGCAGCAATGTCCACCTTCTATCGTGCCAGTTCCCGAGATACTAGCACCATCGTCCATTCCAGTCATTTGCTCCTCGGATTTTCTAAAAGGGCTCGAAAATTGCAGGCTGCTAGAGTGCATGAGCTCAATTGAATAGCCCAGGGGTCCCCCGGAGGGTATGGTAGGAGAGATTGGGAGAGGAGATTTTGTAGGTATTGTTTAAAGTTTTTCGACCGCATGAAATTTCAACCTTCGAGCCATGGTCCGCTGCAGCTGTCGCGGGACCTAGCATTTGTTTAGGGCATCTTTTCTAGCCCTCTCCCCCGCGAGGGGTAAGCAGTGCTGTCCCCAAATAGGGCTGCTCAGTCATCCCATGCGGCTACTAAACTGCACTATGGGTCAAGATTTTGGGTTAGTGAGAGAACAACTGATTCACCTGGGCCATCTAAGTGGTTGCTGTCGCCCTCGACGTGGGACTTTTTGACCGTGAGGGAAGATGGAAGGGTGATGGGAGAGTTAGGGGGGAAAGACAGGAAGGGGTGGAAAGCGGGAGGAGGGGAGTGGGCTGGGAAGAGTAGAGAGGGGTAAGAGCAGGGAGGAGGATTGGGTTGGCAGGGAGGTGTGAGGGGGTGAAAGGCAGGGGAAGGGAGCAGACGTAACGGGTGTGGATACACACACAACACCGGAGACCCTCACCTGGTTTAGTCCACCGGTTGTGGCGGTTGTACGGAGTGTGGCCGCTGGGAAGTATCCAGCTTCGAGGAGCTACAGGTGGGAGTTGGGTACCAGTTAGAAGCGGTTACAGGAGCATTCTTCACCTGTACGAGACACATGGAGCGACCAAATACTACCTGTATGATGCTGCCCTTATCTACTATCCCTACACCCCCAAAATAAAATTTTGAGCTATAATACGCAAACGCGAGTATGAACATGCCATTTTGTATGTATGGGCAAAGGTTTACTTCATGAGATATTTACCAAAAGTTGTAAATGCCTGAGGATGCGTTGTTAGGGCGTTGTCGATAGAAGCACTTTAAGAGCATGTTAGCGCTTCTTTGCTCGAGCTGATAAAGAACAGTAGTAGCAAGAATGCCAATGTTGGAGGCAATGAAAAGATCTCTACTGACCTGTAAAATCATTTTTATGACCAACTTGTTCTAGGCATAGCCCTTGGATTGGCCTTGGTTCTTATGAGTTCGTTGTTATCACTGCAAACGTCCGTTGTCCGGAACAAAGCGATTGGTTAGTGGATTTGGTAAATAAATCTTCTTTTTCTTGTTTTCACCGTACTCTACTGAAGCTGAGGGAGAAATTATCTGTAATGTTATTCTGACTGCATCATTGGCCATAATGTGCCTGCTGACTGGGCGCGAGAGTGAACCCCGGGGCACAACGAGACGAGTGGATCACGTACCGCAATCGGTGAGCGCTACGAAACCACTTTTAATATACTTCATGGCAACCGACAGGACAACGGGCCCGTGGCTCAGCAATGAGGGCGTTAACATTTTATCAAACAGGTCATGGCTTCGCGCCTCATGAGTGACAAAATTTTAGGTTGGGTATGAATGGCTGAAGATGGCTAATTAATCAGAGAACACGATTCTAGTCTCCCTTATTTGTCAGGAATGTTATTCTGCTGAAATGATCCGTTTTGGCCAATGTGTCTTGTATGTAACATTGTCCTTCTTCCTGAGCATTGCGGTTCTGTTAGCACAGTTAAACCAAACTTTTTATTTCTGCAAATCGGTCCTATGCCGAGTTTAAGAAGTGAAAGTCCCAGCAAATATTTCGGCTCAAAATCGCATGCACAGTCAGTGACTGATCTCATGCAATTTTAATCAAAATTTTAAAACGCATTTTAGTTAAGGCATTTTACTTACTTACGCATTTTACTTAAGAGACAATTTTAACTTTTATTATCTTAGAGTCTAATCCCATGGATATTTCAGTTGCAGCAATATGCCGGCTTTTGAACGAACGTCTCTTGGACCTCCTGAAGAAACCTTGTTCGACAAAAATGCCTACTTCCATAGCGCATACATTTTTTATAGAATTTTGGATCCCTTATAAATAAGAACATTTTTTGCCGATACAAGCGAAAATGAGAGTCTCGGGAAGTAATGGAGAAGAAGTAGATGCGATCGCTGACATCCCAGCGTGAATTCACGGTGTGCTAGATGAGGATTTTTAGACTGAAGTTAGCAAAAAAATAACAGAGGCTTAAAAGAATTCCCTACTGCTAATTCTACCATTCGATGGGCTAACCGAACCAAATCATAGGTTGGCATCAAATAGCTAGAACACGGGAAGGGGAATTAAATATATATATATATATATATATATATATATATATTTCGGGTCTGATCCTAAAAAGTCATGTCCGAATCACCTGACTCCATGTCCTGCACTTAATAATTTCAGAAATTATTTACCCGATTATTCTCTGGAGTCCATATACCAGAAACCGCATAGAGAACGCTGGGGGACCCACTGAGGAGCCGAACCCCTCGTTGCTGTGTCACACAGCAGCAGAAACATCGGCGAAACACGTGTCTGGGCTTTTAGCTAGTATCTATGTCGGAAGTACGGTATAACGTCTTTGTCATATAAGATTCATACTACTTGTAGTACTACTTGTTTTTAGAATGGGCATTACATGGTTATTCCACAGTGGTTGATTGTCTTCGACCCAAATGTTCATTGAAATTTCGGGTCTGACCCTAAAAAGTCATGTCCGAATCACCTGACTCCATGTCCTGCACTTAATAATTTCAGAAATTATTTTACCCGATTATTCTCTGGAGTCCATATACCAGAAACCGCATAGAGAACGCTGGGGACCCACTGAGGAGCCGAACCCCCTCGTTGCTGTGTCACACAGCAGCAGAAACATCGACGAAACACGTGTCTGGGCTTTTTAGCTAGTATCTATGTCGGAAGTACGGTATAACGTCTTTGCCATAGAAGATTCATACTACTTGTAGTACTACTTGTTTGTAGAATGGGCATTACGTGGTTATTCCACAGTGGTTGATTGTCTTCGACCCAAATGTTCATTTAAATTTCGGGTCTGACCCTAAAAAGTCATGTCCGAATCACCTGACTCCATGTCCTGCACTTAATAATTTCAGAAATTATTTACCCCGATTATTCTCTGGAGTCCATATACCAGAAACCGCATAGAGAACGCTGGGGGACCACTGAGAGCCGAACCCTCGTTGCTGTGTCACACAGCAGCAAAAACATCGGCCGAAACACGTGTCTGGGCTTTTAGCTAGTATCCATGTAGGAAGTACGGTATAACGTCTTTGTCATATAAGATTCATACTACTTGTAGTACTACTTGTTTTTAGAATGGGCATTACGTGGTTATTCCACAGTGGTTGATTGTCTTCGACCCAAATGTTCATTGAAATTTCGGGTCTGACCCTAAAATGTCATGTCCGAATCACCTGACTCCATGTTCTGCACTTAATAATTTCAGAAATTATTTAACCCGATTATTATCTGGAGTCCATATACCAGAAACCGCATAGAGAACGCTGGGGGAACCACTGAGGAGTCGGACACCCTCGTTGCTGTGTCACACAGCAGCAGAAACATCGGCGAAACACGTGTCTGGGCTTTTTAGCTAGTATCTATGTCGGAAGTACGGTATAACGTCTTTGTCATATAAGATTCATACTACTTGTAGTACTACTTGTTTTAGAATGGGCATTACGTGGTTATTCCACAGTGGTTGATTGTCTTCGACCCAAATGTTCATTGAAATTTCGGTCTGATCCTAAAAAAAGTCATGTCCGAATCACCTGACTCCATGTCCTGCACTTAATAATTTCAGAAATTATTTACCCCGATTATTCTCTGGAGTCCATATACCAGAAACCGCATAGAGAACGCTGGGGACCCACTGAGGAGCCGAACCCCTCGTTGCTGTGTCACACAGCAGCAGAAACATCGGCGAAACACGTGTCTGGGCTTTTAGCTAGTATCTATGTCGGAAGTACGGTATAACGTCTTTGTCATATAAGATTCATACTACTTGTTTGTAGAATGAAGATGTGAAGATTCAATAGCCTGACTCAGCCGATTATTGTTCGACTCCTAAACATGTCCATAGGACGCGAGCGAAGCTGTGTCACACAAGTAGAACATCGCGAACACGTTCGCTTTTAGTTGGTATTCAACGTCTTTGAAACAAAGATTTCATACTGATTTAGCAATTAGGCTATAGAATGGGTATTACGTGAATATCTCCGCGTTGATTACCCGACCAAATAATTATCAGAAATTCGATTCGATCCAAACATACCGAACACTCGATCGTCTAAAATCTGTTGGTTTCAGAAATATTTATTCGATTGACACAGAAACCGGTATTGGGGATGAATCGTTAAACATTATCAGCAGCAGAATGTTCAGTTAGTATTCATAAATGAGTGAGAAAACAGCCTTTTGAATATAAGATTCATACATTAGGTACTACTTGTGAATACATGTAAAGATTTCAATAGTAGCTGATTCAATAAATTATTGAATACGTTCGGAATTCCATCTATAGTTCTTGTTCTCGGATAGTCCAGAATATTGTCGCATTTGCCTTCGGCATATATATGAAACCCCAAAGGTTCTCATGCGGCTTCTGGTATATGACCCAGAGAATAATCGGGTAAACTAATTTCTGAAATTATTAGTGCAGGACATGGAGTCAGGTGATTCGGACATGACTTTTTAGGGTCAGACCCGAAATTTCAATGAACATTTGGGTCGAAGACTAATCAACCACCGTGGAATAACCACGTAATGCCCATTCTACAAACAAGTAGTACTACAAGTAGTATGAATCTTATATGACAAAGACGTTATACCGTACTTCCGACATAGATACTAGCTAAAAGTCCAGACACGTGTTTCGCCGATGTTTCTGCTGCTGTGTGACACAGCAACGAGGGGTTCGGCTCCTCAGTGGGTCCCCCAGCGTTCTCTATGCGGTTTCTGGCATATGGACTCCAGAGAATAATCGGGTAAATAATTTCTGAAATTATTAAGTGCAGGACATGGAGTCAGGTGATTCGGACATGACTTTTTAGGGTCAGACCCGAAATTTCAATGAACATTTGGGTCGAAGACAATCAACCACTGTGGAAAAACCACGTAATGCCCATTCTACAAACAAGTAGTACTACAAGTAGTATGAATCTTATATGACAAAGACGTTATACCGTACTCCGACATAGATACTAGCTAAAAAGCCCAGACACGTGTTTCGCCGATGTTTCTGCTGCTGTGTGACACAGCAACGAGGGGTTCGGCTCCTCAGTGGGTCCCCCAGCGTTCTCTATGCGGTTTCTGGTATATGGACTCCAGAGAATAATCGGGTAAATAATTTCTGAAATTATTAAGTGCAGGACATGGAGTCAGGTGATTCGGACATGACTTTTTAGGGTCAGACCCGAAAATTTCAATGAACATTTGGGTCGAAGACAATCAACCACTGTGGAATAACCACGTAATGCCCATTCTACAAAACAAGTAGTACCACAAGTAGTATGAATCTTATATGGCAAAAGATTTAGTAATAGTACTTTCCGATGAAGTTAAGTCGAATTGTTGTTAGAGTATATATATATATATATATATATATATATATATATATATATATATATATATATATGTATATATATATATATATATATATATATATAGCTATATATATATATATATATATATATATATATATATATATATATATACAGCAGCAGAAACATCGGCGAAACACGTGTCTGGGCTTTTAGCTAGTATCTATGTCGGAAGTACGGTATAACGAAATATCGAAAATTACTTTAATGCGGTTTGGGCGTTGACAAACATAGAAGGTAGTTTCAATTCAGCTGCCACGCACATCCTACCGACATCCAAGAAACAGCTTTTAAGCCACCCGTATAAATTGCCCCCAAAACAAAATGTCTACTTACTGGGTATATTGTCCATTGATTTTGGTGCCTTTAACAATTTGGTCGCATTTTATAAGTACAATGGATATAGATTTCTATCCTCATACCCATCATAAAGGAAACAGCACTATTGCTCTTTTTCGAAAAAGTTTGTGAATAATCAAGACTACTGTTTCCCTGCTGTTCCCAACGGATGAAATAACATCTACATCCATTACAATATTCGGTGAGCCCTAAAAGACTTTTTTATGAGGGACATAAGGGATTCGGTGAAATAACATAGGAAGAAATACGTACCACGTGCATTTGGAACGCTCGGAGCAAGTGTAAACGCAGGTAGCATTTCAAAGTATAAAAATTTGAAAAATCAATATCTCCTCTCTCTCTCTTTCGCTCTCTCTCTCTCTCTCTCTCTTTCTCTCGCTTTCTCTCTTCCCTGCTTATTCGTTTTAAAACCGTACCAAAATGATTTTTTTCAAGTTGGAATTCTTTCGAAGGAATTCGGTTGAGAGTTCGTGAGTTTCAATCGGGGGGGGGGGGTAAGGTGGTTACTTGCAAGTTTTCTAGTTAGCATTTTGTGAGTTGAAGCACTGCGTTGCGGCACCACATGAGAGGGCCTGTGAAGGTCCCCATAAAATGTCAGTCCGGCGAGGTTGAGTAGTGCTTGTCAAGCCGAAAAACCCACTCTCCTCCTCCTTGCCTTATTATCCTGTAGGAGCAGTTTGCACTGTAGTAAAAATGAATATGACTTGGACAAAGCTCCTGTTTCGTTGCCTCAAATTCAAAGTACGGGAAGATGTACTTCCATAAATAAGTTTTAAGGCCATGCACAAGCATGAGAAACCTTTAATTTTATGACACATCTTCGTAAGGTTATAGATGTTTTTCGAAAGCTTGTTTAATAGCCCGTGAATAGTGAGGTCGAATTGGCTGTAAACGATTTCCGATCATTTAGGTCAAATCCGATAGTATTGTAAACCTGAGGTTGGAAGCCGAGCTTCCAAAGCGTAAACTAGTCACCGTGCGCTCTCTCCTAAAGCCGCTCTTATATCTTTATTCTATAAATGGAAACACCAAAGTGGGGAGCCCCATTTCGCTATGTCACCCTTTTTGAGGGACAGTTATTTTCCCAAAGTTGACTATTGAAAACAGAGTCAGGCACGAGAAAACCTGTGTCGACAGCGGGCAAGTTAGACCGCCAAAATTTGTCCCCGCTATTGAGCTATGGTCAACACGCATTCAAAACACAGGGCATTACTGCTAATTCGTGCAGTTGAGAGACGCTTTGACCGTACCTAAACGACCGAGTACCCGATGCAAACCTGTGGGTATTAGCCCAACTCCACTACCTACTTCGGCTCCCGACTAAACACCATATGCAATGCCTATTGATTCATTATTAGTAGACATAATAACATTGGTTAGATTGTGACGCCACAGAAACCATCCCACGGTTACAACCGTCACTGGGCGCTGGAGACAAGTTTTCTCGATCGGAGTGCTGGCAATCTTACTTATCTCAAGCTTCGGGTTCACCGAACATGGAAGTACGCAAATGTGTATTAGCCAAGTAAAAGTCACAAAACGTGAATGATAGCTCAAGACAAGGCCTGAAACCCTAAATGCATGAGACTGGCCGCATTGTAAACGACAGTCTCCTACAGGAGGAGAAGTCTCTATGAGACCTAATAACATGACGTTCTTAGCCGAACATCTCAAAAAAGAGCGCACTCAAGCTTTCAAACTACATTCAAAAACACGTCTCCTAATGAAACCCTAAATTGTCCTACTGTTTTCCTTTCTTATCGAGTTAAGGCCGCTGCTCAAGCAGCGAAGTATACCCGCTGGGCTGTATCAATGTTATCTCTAAATAGAGTTAGAAGTCGTAGGCAAGTACAGCGAGGACTGACTCTTAAAAAATGGAATAGAAAGTGAGAAGAGAATCTGTACAGGCCAAACAGTGTGGGAGAGGAGAGGGAGGGCAAGAGTTAGTCAACGGAGGCTCAGGCTCTACTCAATCATTGGAGGTTCGATGGTAAGTCAGGAGCAATGTCTTTAGGCCACCAGGATGGTACAAAAGGACGGAGAATGACACCGTCCTCAAGGTGCTTCACTTCGGTGGCCTCATCGGGAAGGGAGTCTATAGTACTCAGTCTGCTCCAGAGAAGGTCACCGGACTTAACGGCATCTGCGGTATCAGCGAGACGAAGCAGGGCGATACCGAGTTGCTGGTCATGACTGCCCACCGCTGTTCGTCTGGCAACGCCGCGTAACCAACCAATGGGGCGCTTTCCTTGACGCTTACCGGTAGTGGCGACGAGCCGATAGATAGGAGCATCGGGGACTGCACTGCTCATGAAAAAAAACGGTCATGGGTTAGGGCCCGTTGTGTTTTCAGGCATGCTAGCCTTCGAAACTGAGAGTACGGTTATAGTCAGTGGACGCGGAACAGAGGGTAAAATATAGGAACTTGCAAGCTTTTAGTCAAATTTGCAACGACCACCCCCAGTAATGGCAGACCTAATAAGATTAAAAATTAGCCTCTTGTCTCACCCTTAAAAATGTGGCTACCTTCCAATATGCTGCAGGCGAAAAAAACTCGTGTGGTAATTACCGGAAAACCAAAGCATATTTTTCGACAGAAAAACGAATTAGGCATTGCTTGCCTGGACTTGGATACAGCTGTTTGATGACAGCTAATAAGCCAGAAGTGATCATTGCGGTCTTCCTCGTCTTTGTCGGTAATAATCCTTCTACATATCAAGTAGCGCAGCTACCGCTTACCTTAAAAGTTAGCTCCCTTAGAATAACCGCGTAAGACCCACTCCATATAAGCATATTAACTACAGTATGCCAACCAACTTTTGTCAGTTCTTCTTAAGACAAACAATTTTATCATCTAAGTATCGAATAAAAATACATGTGCGCTACCAGAATGCCTACTTTGTAGATAAAAGCGTATATGACCTGCCCCATCCGGTGTATAACGTAGAGCTCGTTACACTTAAAAGGTTTTTATTCAACCCGCTTGTCAAAAACTCGGCGGTCCCTGTGGGATTCGAACCCATGACAGCAAGGACGAGGCTTGAGTACAGCCAACGTTCTAAACGCCTGAGCGAAGAGGCCCTATGAGGATCCGTCAGATTGACCGCATCGGAGACCTAAACACCTAATAATTAGGTGAGCCTAGTAGTTATCTGGTGAATTCTAGACTGATTTTTTTAGGAAATCCCGCTTGGACAGTCAGTTTACCGTACCGGAATTGATGTATTCCATACATTGCGGTGGACTGGGTGGGTAACTTGACCCGGCTGTGATAAAACTCACGCCTTCTGGTAGGGCCTCGCAGCTCCGATGGTTAGAACATTGGCTATACTCAAGCCTTGCCTTTGCTGTCATGGATTCGAATCCCAACGAGGCCACCGACTTTTCCACAATTCAGGCAAATGATTTATTCAAATCTACATAAACACCTATAAAAAATTTTTTACCATGTTAAGGTAAATTTTAAAATTCACGAATAAGACCTAAGATTAGGACTGATAAAAAAAAAGTTGTGTACTTCGGCTACGAAAGTACCGAGGATATTTTTATCAGAAATTTTCACGGGCAAAGTAAGAGGACAGATTGAAGAATATACGCACTTTCAATATTTTTTCATCAACTTAACAATATTTCACAATGAATTTCTACCTGTACCATTAATTGGATGTTGGGTTGTGTGGGAGGAGATTGAGATGCATTTCAAAAACGCTCAGGTAACTCGGTTAATCCAAGTTGAATGCGGCTATTGTGGGGTCTGCCCTAAATGCTTCTGGTGGCCAACTCACTTCAGCAGACACTTTTTAGGTGATGTCAGGTATCCCTTATGGGGTAAACAATTCGTCGGCTTGTACCATTGAGCTTCTTATCCGAACATACTGTTTGCAAATGTAAAAGTGATAAACAGGCGAGCTTCATTTATTGATGGAGGCTACGAACCTGGATCGAGCGATTCCGAAGATGTCTTCTACAACTGCGGAAGCAAACAGTTAATTACAAGTGTACGTGTGTGCGAGAGCAGTACGTTAAGCTAGCTTTGATTGTAAACCCGACAAAATTGGCATACCTACGAGCTTTGAAATGTTTTCTCAAACTTATCTTTGACCTACAAATACGGTTAAAATGTTATACGAAGACGACGAAAACAAAATTTTAAAAAAGTGCGTTGATACATTCTGCTTACTTTGTCAGTCTGAGGGCAGAAAGCTGTTACATGTCGTCCTCACCATGACTAAAAACCGGGACTAATCGCAGGAGGATCGACAATAGGTATTGCAGTG
Source organism: Schistocephalus solidus (assembly GCA_017591395.1). Lineage (NCBI taxonomy): Eukaryota > Metazoa > Platyhelminthes > Cestoda > Diphyllobothriidea > Diphyllobothriidae > Schistocephalus > Schistocephalus solidus. Next base: position 14,144 of record WEDG01007942.1, read on the forward strand.
ACAGGCAGATATAACACTTTCTAGACAAAGGGAAAAATAAAACACAACTTTCGTGGGCTAAGTAATTCTCCTTTTTGGTTTCGCTCATTGTTATGCTCCGACTCTCAAAGTGTCTCCTGGACACTAAGCTTTTCTTTATAACCCGTTTCCCGGCCTTCAAGCCAGTGGTATTTTCTAACTACGTCCATTAATTCATCGGAAGTCCGAGTTTCGTTGTTAATGGCACAAAGGAATTATATCCAGAAGAAACAAATATTATGTGATCAAACATGTCCAACAAAACGAGTAAATAATAGGAAACTAACCAGCTGGCATCGACGGGTGAGGCGACCACAACGGGCATCATGCGACGCCTAATGACACCAGTGAAGTGCGTGCGAGTGGTCAGCTCCTGCCCAACGTAGCAACCCTTTGAGAAACTCACGGCTCCCAGGAGGTCCGCATTTGCCTCCAAGGGCAGACCATCCCCTGACTTCAACTCACGAGAACCTTCCGGTAAACCGAGACGGTACCTGGCGGAAGTGTACAGATCAGCTGAGGCTTCTGTGTCCAAGGAGGACTGATCAGATGGATGAAATATCTGAAACGCTGAGAGAAAAAAGATGTAGGAATACTGGACTTTAAAACGACTTGAGAGAATCATTTGTCGGTCTTTTTATTACGATCTGAGCCCGCCTGTAGCAACATCCGGCCAGACCATCCAGGCACGGCACGAGGATCGGCGGCATAGAAGAGGAGCTTGTCACTGGAGACCTCCTTCTCAGACCAGGACTTTTTCTCAGTCAGAAGGTGGGAAGGGTGATCCGGTAGGGCAGACCAGACGTCAATATCATCTGCCTTCCAGATTTCTACCTGGAGAAGCAAAAAACAGGACATCATGTAACAAATCCAGAACTTCGTATTTGTATGCAAGTTCGACTCCGAAACCTGAGTAACTTTTTACAAGATCACAAGAGTTAATTGATATGAAAAGTTGTCTATGCTGGAGCTGTGGCAGACGGTGAAGAGATGTCATTAAGAATATTTGGGGCATCAGGTTTCAGGTCAGTAAAATAGTTGATAAGAGATTACTCGCCTGCTTTCGAAGGTTGTAGACGATCAGCAGTTTAAGCAGTTGATCTCTGACCTGAGAATCACACTCAATAAGATAATAAGAGTGGTTCTGGGATGAGCACGCAGGAAGACTGTAGATGAAGGTATCGGTTAGAGTTCGGCCCTAAAATTTGCTCCTTAAGGCAACACTACCGCTTACCTTCGCGTTGAGAAAAAGGGAGTAGAGAAAGGGGTTCTTTTTTGTTGAGGAGGAGGCCAGCAGATTCATATCATTAGTGATGAGGCCCTGGAGAAATTCGGTAGCAGTCACTCCACTGATCCCAATTATCTGGCGGTGATTCATTCGGTGAAATGATAGACCTCGGATTATCACCCATGCCTGATGGGTGAACATTTGTGACTTCTGAAGCATCCGAAACATTTTCTTGAGGGTTCCTTCTAAAACAATCCGAAAACTGTATCTGTCAGTTCTGTTAACAATTTCAACAATAAAATACAATGCAACGGTAGATGCTTGCCGCCATTTGGTATAAGCAACTGGGTGACATCGTTTGGCATGCAATGTCATTTTCCCCGTGGTCCTCTGATCGTAGAAGTCGCGGTGGTCTGAGCAGGAAGAACATCGCTAGACTGTCAGAAGACCTAGAAACAGGCATTATAACTGCCCTGATTCGGACCTGCTCAGTCTGACAATTAACTCGGTGTCATCGGTTAAACCTGTGCCAACTTGCGTAGGTGATAACTTCACAACGAAAACTGACGGGATCATCAAGTGCAGTGAAGCATGTGGCATTCGCTGTACTAATATAAAAATTATCTAAACGACTATTTTATTGGTGACTGTCCGATGGACTGAAATTCAACCAATCCATTTTTATGCAACCTTACAGTTTAAAAGTAGATCGTGGGAGGAATCTGCATAGGCCTATTCTACAGAACGACTTGAAACTTAAAGATAAATATATGGTAAATAAACAACCATGACCAGTTTGAATGCCAAAGTACAAGACCAGAGCTTAAATCATCAAAAATATAGTTCAAAAAACTTTGCACAGGCCCGAGATTATACTTTGGGATTCTGCTGTAAGTTTCATTGTTACGGTAGTGGACGGTTAATCGATTGCAAAATATGCCCAAACAACTATTTACAGGCCTCAGTAAAAAATGCAAACACAACTAAAGTGAAAGAAATTCATTTAATGAATTTGTTAAAACGAAGCTAAACAAACCGAGTGAGAATGGAGTTCATATTGGTTGCAAACTTTTGACCTTAATGAAGCCTACGTGCGCGACGGGAAAACCAGATTCCTTAGCACAGTACTACTTGTAAGCTGGAGATTTTGCCACGAAGAAATGAATTTCTTCAGTAGATCCTCAAATAAGATAGTATACAAAAATTGATTACTGTTTAAAGTTGTAGAACCAAGCACTCTGCAGCTAAGGGACTGATGAAACCCGCTACATCCTCGATTGCATTTCAACAAATCTGTTAAACTTGCAAGCCTGTGGCACGACGGTGGTCGAAAGTAGACGACTTCGTCAGAGCCTCCTCGGATACATTTGTTAACCAATACTTGGCAGTATAGCAATTCACTCTAATGGAAAACTTCGCAATATGCACGAAAGGATATTTTAAAAGCAGGCTTACATGAAATAATTAAACAGGTGTTCTGACGTAAACAAACGGTACGGAAGAATAGTCTGGTAACCGGCATTCCCACAGTTTGTCACGTCATTTACTCTAATAGCAATGAAATGCGATTCGAAGCTCGACTAGATGTTCTCAATTCGTTGCTGGAATTTGAGGTACTGCCAACCTTCCTCTTTTAAGATATGCAAAGCAAGAGGTTCTTGATGACTTATGCCAAATTGACGAGAATACGAGGGAAATGATTGCTTGCCCCACCGAACAGCGTTTGTACATCTGAGAGTAGTTCCGAGCACAGTCATCTAATGATAGTCAGAAGCCCAGTCAGATGAATTAGTGGTGTAGGTGAGCGTATTGCCTACGACCGCAAAAAGCTGAGCTCGGAACTACCCTCGGATGTACGAACACTGTTCGGTGGAGCAAGCAATTATTTCCCTCATAGAGCTATTAGGGGGTGTAAACATAATACGCTAGAACTGGATTGCATAACTGCATAGTTCCGCAGAAAAACACAGTAAACTCTTTTGTAACCGAAAATTGTCTGAGGATGCAGAAAAATATGATTTCGTTCCGGTGAATTAGTTAACCGGAAGGATGGCGGGCGAACGTCGACGGTAAAACATGCTCTCTAAATAAAGAGCATGCCTGGCTGGGTACATTATGCCCGGCTGAAGCGATAAATACTAGTTCACTATATTAATTACCTATAAAACCTTCATAAACACTCATTTGCGGCCTAAATAAATTGACTATCAATGCATATGCATATGCATATCCACATATATGTGGATATGCTCATATATGAGCATATTTGGTCTATCAGTTCTATTAGCAGACATTAGTGAAAAATAAATTACTTTTCTATCTAGATATTTATGAAATAACAAAATTTAATAAACACAAAATGTTTGGCAGAATGTGGTTTTTTATGGCCTCTGACGCACGAGAACCTCGAACAATATTCTACAATATGCTACTTATTGTATATTTGAATTTGCCGCGTACAATTCGATTAAATAAAAGCATGGTTAAACGAGGTTGCAAAATGTAACTGTTTTTTACAATTGAATTTCCCTCACCTGCTTTGAGTTTCTTCTTTTTTAAGCATGATATTTTGCTTGCTTAGGCGAGGAGAGAAGGAACACAAATGATTAGGGTGATTGGGTAGTCAAGAGTAGATGTTTTAGCACACCACCACTCCTTTAAAAATTTGGTAAAGATGGAAACAATGCCCGTATCTATTTGGAACTCTAATCTCTTCCACCTTCTTTGTTCTCTTGAACTCTTCGAGGCGTTAAGGATGGGGACTATTGTACCTCAATAAGTGCGCAATTTTCCCTCGAACATTATAGACCTCGTAGCTGTTTCGAGAGAGCAGTACTGATAGGATAACCGCATGTCTGGGTTTATTTCTTAAAGTTTTGGCTTTAATGAGCTTAAATTAAGGCATTCTTTATTTTTCGACTTTCCTTTCTTGATACTGGCTACATATTCCTTGGTCAAGTGACCATGTCTAGCCTCTAGGTAGCCAGGAAGCTAACTCACTTCCAACTCAGCTGCCTCCGCAGAATACTGAAGCTTAGATGCCAAGACAGGATCCCGGACATAGAAGTCTTGGAGTGAACCGGAATCCTCAGAATCCACGCCATGCTGAGGTAAGTGCAACTGCGATGGAACGGCAAACTGGTAAGAATGGACGACGAGCGACTAACCAAACGGCTTTTCTACGTAGACGTCGATATGGGTGCTCGCCGACAGGGAGGTCAAAATCGGCGCTATAAGGACATTTTGAAGAAATCGCTGAAGCAACTGTAAATTAACCCGGCGACCTGGGGGGGCCTTGCCCAGTATAGACAGGCATGGAGAAGATCAGTTAAGACTGGTTCAGCAATCTATGAGGCCAACCGGATCGCCGCCGCCAAAGCCAAAAGAGCGGTACGAAAGTCAACAGCTTCCCGGACCAACACCGTTGAAGTCCAGGCCCTGCCAACATGCCCGAGCTGTCGGTACCGCCATATCTGAATCTTCGGTTGGCATACACTTGACTATCCCAAGTTTGAAATTCGCTGAAATTTTGAAGGACTATCCGTCGCTTACTTTACCTAATTATTCTCCCGAAAAAGTTTGGTCCACAGTCAAACATTATATCGTTACCAACCGTTTACAACATTAACGCAGGTTTCATCGATTAAAGATTCGGGTAGCTAGAAGTCAGTTTTTACAATTTGTAAATTTTTGGATTATTAACCCACTGCATATCGTTCCCAAGCAATCGGCTAATGATCGGAGGCAATGGGGTGATTACCACGCCCTGAGTAGAGCAACTGTTGCCGATTGTATCCCATTCCCTATTTTCACGATTTCTCTGATATGTTGGTTGGAAAGACCATTTCTTCGAAGATATATCTTGCGACAGCATACCATCAGATGCCGGGTGCAGAGTAAGACATCCCCAAGACCACCGTCTTGACACCAGTTAACCTGTTAGAATTTCTCCGCATGACTTTTGGGTTGCGTAATGCCACCCAATCCTTCCAATGTTGCAAAGATTAGGTCTTGCTTGGTCTTTTGTTTACGTTTGTCTACATTGTTGACAAGGTTTTCAAGGTAAATGGCGTGCGGACCGATTTTAACAGATAAGTGAAGGGTGTATTTTTACCATATTTCTTGCCCTAACAGTTGAGTTTCTATTGATTGTTAGTTATATAAAGTTCTTTTTACTACCCTTTATTATTTTTGCCTGACCAAATAATCAATGGGATAGATAAGTAGATAATTGCCCTCACGTAGACTTTACCGGTGCCAGTGCCCCTCGGCAATATTTGAGAATATCATCCTTCTCGGATGTGAACCCATTTCATCGCCAGAAAGTTACTTTAAAATAACTGTGTTCTTCTCAGGAATCACAAGACGCACTTAATGACTCTTTTGAAAACTTGCCCACGGGTGAAGCGCCGAATAACGAAGGTAATACATCCTTTTTCATTTAATTTCTTCGGAAGAAGAAGGGGATTCACCAAATCTACAGCGCGCGATATTACTGATGTGTCAGCAGATAGCTGACCTCTCAGCTAAGGTAGATTTTGCTGTAGAGGCCCAACGAAAAACGCTGGGCTATCTTCGGCATTTGGATGCACAACATCGGCAGCAGCCCTGAAGATTGGGCCCGGCAGCTCCCCAGCAGCCCAAAATTCCTCTTCCACAGCAGTTACATTCAGCAACCGAATTTTGCGTGCTGAATAACCAGCTGTTAAATCAAAGACTTTCGTAATCAGCTGGTAATCTATCTATTTATTCTATAACTCGTGTATTAGACCTTCTATCTTACCTGCCTTGGTGGGCACAGAATAGACGATTTCGTAAAACGAATATTTTTTGCTATTTTTGACGAGAAATTAGTCTGCACGTCAATTTTAAAGGACGTAAGGTAAAAGACAGTTTGTCTAATTCAAATATATATATGAGGTTATGCTGGTTAAGTCAATCAATAACAGTCTCACTGTCACTATATAGAGGTGTTTGCTGCCTGGAATACCAGCGGCTCGTATAAATTATCCGCTTTTGAGTCTGCCATCGCCAGGCAACTTAAAAGTTTGCTTGATAGCCATTGCCAGAGTCAGCAAAAACAATTTGAACGTCCAGCAGATGGTAAGTTAATATCCAGTTAATTTTAACTACCGTTGGCTTGCAGGCAAAATGCTGGACCATCATCGGTTAACCTTACGCCTTCAGCAAAATGACGATGGAGGAAAAAGAAACTGCAAACCTTTGTCCATATTCCTTTGAATTTTATAACAATATATTCTCTAATGTACGTTTTCATCAAACCTTATACTTAATTATACAGGTGCAAGGGGCATTATAAGCGTACTAGGTTAAGGAAAGTGTTCAAGTGGCAGGCGTGGGTACCATTTTCGCTGGTTGCATAATATTTCGAATAATCGATATCTACTAGATATATATAAAGCGGCCAAAATAAATATAACACCGATATAAATCTCTCGATTAATAGATATCTAATAGACATCTAAAAGATATTGCTTGCTTCAAGGGAAAGCATGCTCTCTAAATAAAAGCATGCCTGGCTGGGTATATTATGCCCACCTGAACTAGTATTCCTTTACGATCGCCTACTTCTCCCAAAAACATCCACATCCCAACTACCCTGAATTTCCAGCTTTCACCCAGACCTCATACTGAGGCTGCTAAACGAAACATACAAGCATTCTCGTCCGAAAATAGTGCTTCTGTGCCACTCGCAGCAGTGCATCCCCCACCGCACAGCCAATTTTCGCAACGTTCATTTCCCCAGTTGTCTCTGTAATAGGAAGGGCCCTGCTGGAATACTAGACTCGTCTGACCTTCTGTGTCAATTTACTAGGAATACTTTGCAGTATCCAGTCCAGGGATTACCCGGACAAGCCCCAATAGCTAGCAGTTGTGCTCAGTTCCCCTGTCTGTCATTTCCACCTCCATATTTTACTCCACTTTACTCAAATCAGGCGCGTACTATCCCACAACCTTTTTCCAGAACAGAGTGAGAGCACCCGCCCTCTATGTTCAGTGGCCCGTCAACCACTGGATGACTTAGCCGCCCTCCCTCGAAATCAACCAGTTTGCCCACTTAAACTGTTCATTATAAATGCCAGTTTCTTGCTCGATAAAAATGCCCCGGTTTTAGAATCTAGTCTTTATCCACTGTCCAGATATTGTTATAGTAACTGAAACATGGCAACACCTTCCGTAGCCGACCCCGAACTCTCTCTTATAGGTTATAATTGTACTCGAAATGATCGCCGTGAAGACGTGGTGGAGGAAGCTTTATCTATTTTAAGCAAGCGCTGACATTTCGGACCTTAGACCATCCACAATTTACTGCGGTTGATGAGAGCTGTTGGCTTCAAATTACCTTAAAAAATAGGAACTCTTTACTCATTGGCTGTGTCTATCGTCCGCCCAATACCAGTGAGGATTTCGATCTTTGTCTCTCACAAGCATTTCACGCCGCAGCTGACTTAAATTTTAAGTATTGTTTGATTGCAGGTGATTTCAACCTTCCTGACATTCGCTGGTTTCCGGTCCCTTCCGGCCCCATAAAGTTCGAGGACTTACTCGAGGCCGTAGATATCGGCATGTGGACTCAGGTTGTTGACTTCCCTACCAGAGGATCAAGCATACTTGATCTAATCTTCTGCAGAGGTTGCCTGCCTTTGACAGTTTCATCATTTGGCCCACTTGGGAGCACAGTCAATGATATCGTTGTTTCTACACTACAATTTAAAACTGATGAAACGTTTTAAAAAAAATATAGCTTTTTATTTGATTTCCGATTAGCGCTTTCGACAGAATTATTGATACATCTTAACTCCCACACG
>WEDG01007945.1:0-35197 GCA_017591395.1 Schistocephalus solidus
TTGTACTTCGTTCAGTTACGTATTGCTGCACTACTGAACATTACTAAAAACTAAGCTAAACAGTGAAGGGCTGGCTCACTGTCATGGATGCCGAGGACTCAGAACCAGAATTTTGAGATTAGAAGTAGACCTCGATCTCCTATCAAAAATAATATCAGTCCTCATCAAACAGAACTAAATTAACTCGCCGAAACATCAGCAAGCTAGACCATAATCATCGCAAGGAAATGGTAGAGCTCAATGGACACCACATTAAGCGAAACAAAAAGAGAAAAAGAACGTAGTCATTAGAACAAACCTCTGAGTCAGTTGAAAAACAGATGACCAGAAAGAAAATAAGCGAGGAGGAAATTATGTCTTGTGTTTCCCAAGGTTTGGGAAATCTGATGCACATAGAATCCAACTGCACAAAAGTAAATCAGCAACCGACAGTCTCTGAAAAGTCAAAAACAGTAATCGTAAGGTATCTTTAACGCAACGGACGAGCGACAGCAGCATGCTCTTTACATGTCCATCAATCTACAATGAAGCAGTGCATGGAAGCCAGAAAAGTAATGGCAGATAAGTGGCCTGCGATTTATCAACAGACCCGGATGCCACAAACCAAAATTCAGTTTTCCCAGGTGCTATTCGAGCAAACGCATTGTCAGAAGAACTCACGCTGTTTGAAAGGTCCATAGAGATGTCTTCAAATCAACCAACAGGCTCATCGATGAAGACAAATTTGAACACAGTATTAAAGACTGAAACAAATGGCATGATTCAACCTTCCATCACTAAAAGAATGCAGGATGCAGAAACGAGTTTTTTCCCTGACAGATCATTTTGTCTGGTAGTTCAGGGAGTCTCTGAGGCTACTGGGGAAACGCCTAATGAAATGGTAAAACAGGATCTGCTGACATTTCAAAATTTATTGAATGATACGCAAGAAACTGGTGTGACAGTCGACATCAAAAAGATCTTTCGATTGGAGCCTCTCGTTACAAATGTAACGCATGAGCTTCGAGTGGTAAAAGTGCGAAGATGCCAGTGCTTGCTTAATATATATATATACAGCTTTCTCTACCACGGCTCTCTCTACGAACATTTCAAATGTATTTATAATCTCGAAGAAAGAATTTGGTGTCAAATAGGGAAAAAGTTGCGAACGATTAAATTAAAAAATGGTTATCTTGATAGTGAACGTAGTCCAGAGTAGGAGGAAGGGGAATTTTATGAAGAAAGTTTCTGGCAATTAGAATGAACAGTTTAACATTGCAAGCTAATTGTTTTTATTTTGACAGCAATGTTATCCAATGGTTGACGGGCCAATGAACATGGGGAGTGCGCGTTCCTGCCCGGTTCAGGAAAAATGTTTGTGGCTAAGCCCGAGGACTGAGTCCAACTAAGCACAACGGGATTATCTGTTCTCTAAGTAAAACTATTTCAAACAAAATACCATCTGACAGTTTCTGTCACCGATGTTGCAAGAGAAATCGTACGTGCAAAATTCCTTTCTGCGTCCATGGAATTTTCTTTACCTGTGGAAATCTCAGAAATCTTGTTTTGAGCAAATTTATTGTTGTTCAACGAATTCTAACAAACGTAATCGTGCAAAAACTGAAAGAAATTGGAGGACAAGTTTTGGGCAGTAAGGAACCGTTTGAAGAAGAATATTGACGGATAGAAAGTACCTGCGTAAGAACAAGTGAAGCAAAGCGCAAAACGCAAATGAGTTTACATAATACCTTCTTATAAATTTCAGAAATCATTGTTTGCAACTAAGAAAATACAGAATTGGATAACAGTAATATCACGACAACGTCAACAGTCCCTCATTCAAAAAGCAGTCACGATATCAGGCTGAAAATCTGTCAGCCATCCTATCCTTTCTAAAGGGTCATTACTTGTAAGCGAATAAACTAACGCGTGGCAAGATCGAAATGAAAAACACAACCGCATGAGTTATAGGTCAAAACAAAAACTCATATGATTCCCTCAGCTTATTCAGAAGACAATTTGTTTGGCAATTTATTAAATAAATAAATAGGTTTATTGATATGCCATTTCTTAGGTGCCGTCAAAGAAAGCAATAAGCCGAGAGAGTTGTATAGTTATCCAGGATTAACCTGGATCCAATGCTCGTACCCTGAAGGAAAGAAACTCTGCTGACCTTGCTATTTTTCAGCACCTTTTTAACAATGTACTACGCTCGGGAGAGAAGGTAACCGTTAGCACAGCATTCATGATCAGAAGAAAGGATAGAGAACACTCAGAAACTGTGCAAACACGGCCTATAAACTTGTCTTAGACAGTAAATAAAAGTCAAAGCTACTTATATTTAGGAAGACCAACCTCAAGAACACTTAAACGAGTTTTTTTTGGCTGGGCAACATTCCAGAAGAACGGCTTGATTGCCGAGAACTAGCTAAGGGTCTTAAGATGGGACTTGTACCTCTGGAGATCAGCCTGATTATTTTCAGGGTACGCGGGATCCAGAGAAACGCGTCATTGCTCTGGAATCAATCAATGCTAATGATGGCTGCAAAAAATAGTATTTAAAACGCGAGACGAATAAAGTTTGGCACTGCTAAGGCTAGCCCACTTAAATTTCTGTATTCAAACGCCCACAGAATGTTTTCTAAGCAAGACGAAATAAGAATGCCGGCAGCCGTTCTGCGTCCTGATAAAATATGAATCGCAGAAACATGGCAGCCACAGATCATCAGTGATGGCGAAGACGCCTTATCCGGATACCAGTTGTTTAGGAGAGACCGCATCCAGGGTCAGAGTGGAGGATTTGCTATGTATGTAAAGTGCAATTTCACAGAGTTTGAAAGGACAAATAACTGTACACATGGTATCAAGGCTATTTGGCTGAATATAAAAACATGGGATCGCAGTCCCTTGAAGCCTTGAATCTCTAATAAACACTAGGGACAGACACTGATGATGATACTTGTTTGATGGAGAACATAAAGGAGATTTGTATTTAACCATGTCTTTCTTGTGGGTTAGTTCAATAGACCCAGCATTGGATGGAACGATCTGCAAGCACAGTGCTCAAAGTATGCCTTCGATTACCGTCTACTTAAGAAAATGCTTGAGGTTATTCTAGCATAACATGTTAACGTTTCAAAGATAGCACGTGGAGAAATAGGCTTATTATTAAGATCTCGTCTTCACAAAACATCCTGACAGTATAGGCAAGGTAAACTGTTTACCTCCACTTGATAAAAATGACAATGTTGTACTTTCATGGGGTACGGGTTATATTCTGTACCACCTGCAAAAAAATCAAACCAGGTCTCTCGCTGGCATTTCACGCTGTAGCTGACTTAAATCTCAAGTACTGCTTGATTGCAGGTGACTTCAATCTTCCTGAAGTTCACTGGTTTCCAATTTCCGGTCCTGCAAAGCTCGAAGACCTACTTGAGGCCATAGATATAGGCATGTGGGACAAGGTAGTTGATTTTCCCACCCGAGGATCAAACATACTTGATCTTATTTTCTGTTGAGGTTGTCAGCAATCGTCAGTGTCACCTTTAGATCCCTTTGGGAATTGTGATCATACTATAGTTCTTTCTACACTAGAACTAGAGGCTGCTGAAACGTTTCTAAAAAATATAGCTTTTTCCGTGATTTCAGATCAGTAAATATGAGGGAATTGCTAACACACCTAAATTCCCACGACTGGACTAACTTCTTTACATGTTCGGATGTGAATGTTTGAACTGATACTTTTTATAAAGTTCTAGGTCCACTCATTTCTCGTTTTGTCCCCCGGAAGAAAATAATTAATTTCAAGGATGAGGTGTACCTCCCTTTTTCATTACGCCGTAGACTGCGTAGACTCTCCCGTCGTTTTCATCTACAAAACGACACCTCCGTCCTAGTTGAATGCTCGCGCACAACGGGTTAAAATTTCTGATGTTATCTCCAACCCCACACATGTGAGGAGCGGAGTTATTCAGGGCAGCGTGCTCGGCCCGCATCTATTTTGCCTCTTTGTCAACGATGTCCCCGATTGTTTTCAGTATGGTAGGTCCTTTATGTACGCTGACGATTTAAAAGTTGCCTATCGATATAACCGATTGATCGCAACATCGTGCTCGAGCTCTAAAAACGGATCTTCAGGCCTTCGCTCAGTGGTGTCGCACATGTCGCCTTTCACCTTCTTTGCAAAAGTGCTCCGTTATGGTTATTGGTGACAACCATCAGCCCTACCTAAGCATAGACGGTCACGATCTAAACGTGCCCGGAGCTATAAAGGATCTGGGAAAATCATACTCTAGTAGTCCTAATCTGTCAGAGCGCTGCGCCCTGATTGTCTCCAAAGCACGCCAAACTACTGTGTTTATTCTCAGAAATTTTAAAACCGTCAAAATTAGAATCAGCCTCTATAAAATGTATGTCAGGCCTAGTCTGGAATACCGCTCGTTTCTATTTAGTCTACTTCACGCTAGTGAACGATAGAAGATAGAATCAGTCCAACAATTTTTTACAAAAATAGTTTTTTATTCAATTCAATTCAATTCAATTTATTGAGGGAAATAGGCATGGGCCTTTGAGTACCCTATTTGTAACGTAAAATTAAGTGCGGTATACAGAGAAACCGTGTGGGTTGCAAAGGTACAAAAGGCGGTCATAAAATTTGACAAGTGGTGCACGACTCTCGAGGGTTAAGATAAATTCCTCATCGCTCAGGCTCGTTGCGGAACATAAAACTGTCAAGGTTCCTTTTAAAGCTTTCCAGCGATGGTGACATCACAACGTCTTCAGGGAGGGCATTCCATGGTTTAACCACTCTGACAGAGAAGGAGAACTTGCGCACATCCAGTCTCGCCTGCTGGACACGCAGTTTCAATGGGTGACCTCGGAGATGGGTCGTGGTGGCAAATTCAAAGAAGTCCGAGAATTCCAGGCAACAATCCAATCCCTTCACAATGCGGAATGTCTGCAGGAGATCACCACGCATTTGCCTATAACTCAAAGGGAACAGATTAAGATTCATTAGGCGGGTTGGATATGGCAAGGAGCTTTGACTTCTAACCATTTTGGTGGCTTTCCTCTGGACTCTTTCGAGGCAGTTCTGATCTTGAACTGTCCAGGGTTTCCAGGCGTGCATAGCATATTCCAAATGTGGCCTAATGAATGTTCCAAAGGTCTTAGCAAAAAGATCTTCATCGAAATCCAAAAAGGCTCGTCTGATGGCATGCAACACCGAAATTGCCCTCTTCGCCACTTTCGAGCAGTGAGACGATGGTTTTTAAGGTGGTGGTCATCAGCACACCAAGGTCCTTTTTGGGTTTCCACGTCTTTTAAGGCTTCACCGTTGAGAAAGTAACTTCTACTTTCGGCAGATCCAGACGGGTTGCCTAAGCGAAGTATTGTACACTTATCGACGTTGAACCGCAAAAGCCAATGATTCGACCACTCCTCCAACCGAGTTAGGTTGATCTGCAGTTTATCTTCGTCAGCAGGGCTCTGGATTACATTCCAGATTTTAATGTCGTCGGCAAACATTGCTGCTTCACAGTCGAGATTCCTGACACAATCGTTCACGTATATTAAAAACAGTATTGGCCCTAGTACTGAACCCTGAGGAACCCCACTCTCGACCGCAGCAGACCTTGACCTCTCTTGGCCGATGCACACAACCTGGCGCCGACCCACGAGGAAGTTTTTCGATCCACTTGAGGAGGTTACCTCTGATTCCAATTCTTTCTAGCTTGTAAAGCAGTCTCTCGTGCGGCACAGTATCGAAGGCCTTTTGAAAGTCAATGAAGGCAATGTGAACCGCGTGTCTATCTTCAAGTGCTTGGGTCCACCTCTGGATCGAATACAGCAAATTCGTTGTGCATGATCTTCCTTTTCTGAACCCGTGTTGACAGCTTGATAACAAATTATGAGTCTCTAGGAATTTCACCAATTCGCTCTTGATGATCCTTTCCATAATCTTGCCAAGGATGCATGTTAAGCTTATGGGCCTGTAGTTTGTCACTGACGCCCGGCTACCGCTTTTGTACAAGGGAGTTATATGTGCCAGCTTCCAATCGAAAGGAAGTGTTCCGGAGTCAAAGGACTTTTGAAAGAGCACTGACAAAGGTGCGGAAAGTTCATTGGCGAGTTCTTTCAGAAGCTTGGGTGGAAGCTCGTCTGGTCCTGGGGATTTCGACTCTTTTAGTTCTTTTTAATTCCTTTTGGATCAGAAATTCTGAGAATAGTATGTGGCTAATGCTTGCAGTCGGCGGGTTATCCACTGAGGGACGAAGGAACCTTGCCTCGTTTGTGAAGACTGAGCGGTAGAACTGTGAAAAGTACTCGGCTTTTTCCCTGTTTTCAGAAATTTCGACGCCCACGGCAGTCTTAATCAGCGGTATTTGATGTTTATTCCTTGTACATCTACGGAGGTAACTGTAGACTAACTTTGGATTCTGCGTTGCCTTTTGCAGCAAAGTCTTCTCAAATTCTCTTCGCGTTGTAAGAATAAGGCTTCTCATTTTGTTTCTCTGTGCTTTATACTTATTAAAATAGGCGACTTGATTAGACTCGCGATATTTTCTCCACAACTTGTGCTTCCTGTTTATTTCCCTTTTTAAGTTGCTGTCTAGCCACCCAGGACGCTTGCTGTGATGGACACTCGTTAGCGGGCAGTGGTTGTCAATAAGTTGCAGAAGAACATTTCGGAAAGACTCCCAATCTTCGTTTACGGTGCTCGAAAACATTGAGGTCCAGTTGATGTGTGTTAAATCTGCTCGCATCTGATGAAAGTTTCCTCGCCAAACGTTACGCCGTTTTTTCCTCTATAGCAGGGCGCAACGGAGAATAAGGAGTAGTCCCACATAAGCACCACATGATCACTACGACCGAGCGGAGGCATTGAAATAATCTCGTCAATGCTGCCTGATGTTTTCGTGAAAACCAGGTCAAGACAGTTAGCCCTTTGTCCTTCACGTGTTCTGGTGGGGAAAGGGACATGCTGTGTGAGGAGTGCATTCAAGGTCTTTTGCAGAAAAACATAATCAAAAAGTCGATTTCGGGCATGATGATTGAACAGTGCTCCAGTTAATTCCTGGTGCGTTGAAGTCACCCATAATCATTACATTAGGTCTACTGGAGAACTTTTCTAATTGTTCCAACAAGTGGGTGTCCGCGACTCGGTCTATCCTAGGTGGCCGATAGACAATGAGGACATCTAGACATGGAGAGCCAAGAGCCTTGATGTTCAACCATATGGCTTCAGTGCTGCACGCAAACTTGCTCGTCTTGTCAGACACTATTAGCACGTCTTTCACATACACAATTATTCCACCACCCTGTCGGTTTTCTCTGTCCCTCCGATATATTTGGTACCCAGACAATGTTATTTCGCTATCTCGAATACTGCCCGACAGCCAGGTTTCGGTTACTGCTATCACATCCGGAGATACTTCGGCAAGGCAAATTTTTAACTCATCAAGTTTTGATAAAAGGCTTTGCGCATTTGTATACAAGCACTTCAATTTTGCGCCAACCAAGTTTCCTGTTGCGTTTGTCAATTTTATGGGCCCAACTGCGTCTCCTCTAACGTCAAGGTCGTATGTCTTTTCCGTTTCGTGATGATTTTCGGTAACTCTGGTTTCTTTAGTGAGAACGCTGGGCGTTACGGAATCAGTTCTGACATCTCTTTGGGCAATTGGTTCCCTGATGGTTTTGGCGTTAGTGAGGTGGCTGCCGTTGTCCTCAGAACAATCGGTTGGTTCAATGGAAAATTCGTATTCTTTTGAACTACCTTCCCCTTGAAAATAGCCAGATTGTGTTCGCCAGCCTTCAGTCTTGATTGTAGTTCCAAGACAAGTTCCCGGCGTTTCAGCCTTTCCGCAGGGGAGTAGTCCGGTTGAAAAAAACCTCTTTATGCGAGTGACGTAGGTTAGTTTTTTTGGATAGGATCGCCTTGATTTGGTCTTTGCTCTCTAGCATTATTTTTCAGCGGTCGCGGTCGCGGCGTTCCTAGGCTGTCTTCAGACTTTTTGCCGATCCGGAATGCTTTAATAACTTTTACTTCCACGCCCGGTGGGGAGCAACTGGTTTAGGAGGCCATTAAACGAAGCAAGGTCTTCGGTGACACGGTCTTCTGGTCGGACTGCAGTTGACTCGTGCAAACCCTGAATAACTAAACACTGTTGTCGATCCTGGTACTTGGAATTTTCGCTTCCTCCTGAGTTCTCCTTAGGGGCACGAGAACGGTTTACAGAGCTCTCGTTGGGATTAAGTCTACCTCTGACCTAACTCTCATCTGAAGGCTTCAATGAATCCATCAGAGTTGATTGTGACTTTGTCCTCCTGTTGTGGTGTTTCCCCATTGCAGCTTGCCACGCGTTTGTTTCTTCGGATTCAACTACGGGCTCTTTATAACACCCAAGATAGCAGGATGAGATTTGTGGTTTGCTCTGGTCGTCGTCCGTAGGATTCAGAGACTGTGCTCCTGTTATCCGGTCGTTATGGGTAATCGCGTCCGAACATTGTGAACTGTAACCAGTTGTAGTTTTTGATACTTTTCGTGCTTTAGTCACTGCCTTTTTAACTGGAATATTGCTAAGCGTATTTCGTCGAGTAATTTATTTATTTATTTATTTATTTATTTATTGCCAGTTTACAGGCAAGGTCAAAAGGGATATATACAGTAGGGGGTCCAGCTGACAGTGAAAAAAACTCCCGATCGTTCTTTAAGGTATTTTCAGGAGAAAAAACTGCAGCTTGTTGAACAGATTAAAGTTTAGGACAGGGAAGTGTTGACACAGGTGCACGGTGTAGTACTTCTCCTTTCGGTGTTGTGGATCTGGTCTTCTGTACTAGCAGCAGGTATGCCGGCGAGCGGCTGCTAGCTGTAGACTGAGGAATAACCCGATTACGGACTGCAGAGCCAGCAACATTGCCTTCAGCATGAAGTCCGGCATAGGATTCAGAGTCCGTGGACGCCATCAGAACGGAAAAGAGCTTCCAGAGAGTCAGCACCCAAATTCGCGGAAGGTGTCCTGAATGTAGAAAACTGGTGACAGCTCTCGTAAACAAAGGATAGTTTTGCTGAATTTTAATACTTCTGGGTAGTTTATTCCAGATTGCTATAGCGTTTACCGAAAAAAAACTGACGGTATTTAACGGTGCGTGCCAAAGGAAGAAATAAGAATACATCTCTATGATTGGTGCGCCGACAGTGATCGAGCTGCCTCAGGGATGTAAGGGGGTTAAAGGTAAAACCGTTTAAAAGCTTGAACAGTAAAAATAGTCCCTTCTGTAATCTACGAAGCCACAACGGGTCGAGGCTTGTAAGCTCACAGCGTTGTTGGTAGGACAGGTTTCTGTGCTCTGAAGTAATAACTCTTTTAGTAAAGAAGTGCTGGACTGATTCTATCTTCCTCCGTTCACTCGCGTGCAGAAGGCTAAATAGAAACGAGCAGTATTCCAGACTAGGTCTGACATACATTTTATAAAGGCTGGTCCTAATATTGAGGGTTTTAAAATTTCTGAGAATAAACCCGGTGGTTTGGCGTGCTTTAGAGACAATCAGGGCGCAGTGCTCTGACAGATTAAGACTACTAGAATATGATATGCCCAGATCCGTTATAAACCCGGGCACATTTAAGTCATGACCGTCTATGCTTAGATGAGGCTGATGGTTGTCACAACTAACCATAACGGAGCATTTGTGCCAAGAGAGCGAAAGGCGCCATGTGCGACACCACTGAGCGAAGGCTTGAAGATCCTTTTTAAGAGCTCAAGCACAATGTGGCGATCGACCGGTTTATAACGATAGGCAACTTTTAAATCATCAGCGTACATAAACGGCCTACCATACTGAAAACAATCAGGAACATCGTTCACAAAAGGCAAAATAGAAGCGGGCCGAGTACACTACCCTGAATAACGCCACTCCTCACGTGCGTGGGGTTGGAGATAACATCGGAAATTTTTACCCGTTGTGCGCGATCATTCAAATAGGAGGATATTAAGTTCAGAAGCTTGTTACCTATGCCGAAGGAGGTAAGTTTCAGCAGGAGGAGATCGTGGTCAACACGATCAAAAGCCTTCGTGAAGTCGAAATAAACGGTGTAAATTGCAAAACCACTATCTCTAGATTGTAGCACATGATCAAAGTAAGAGAGCTGGCAGGTGTCACAAGATCGTTTTTCGAGAAACCCATGCTGAGCCGCATTAAGTAGGTTATTCTCTGTTAGGTGACGCATCAACTTGTCTTTAATCAAGGTCTCTAATATCTTCGAGGCTGCTGGCAGTGTATTTATTGGCCTAAAGTCGTCAAATGACGTAGTTCTGCCGTGTTTGGGTATAGGCAAAATGTGCGATTCCTTCCATAAAATAGGGAAGGTTTCACTTTCAAGAGCAAGATTGAATATCTTATACAGAAGTGACGGAAATATATCATTTGCATCCGCCTTTAGAACGCTGACCGGGACGCCATCTGGTCCAGGACTGTAAGATTGGCGAGAACGCCGAATGGCTACGGTTACGTCCCAGAGGGTAAAAGTTATGTTTTCGAGGACGTTACCGGTCCAAACCCGGACGTTTGGAAAGGGGCGACCGAATGTTCACTGAAAGTTCTAGACAAGAAAGCATTGAAGCTATCAGCCGTCAACTTAGCGTCAGCTATAGGGTTTCAAAAGCATCTCGAAGTACAGGGTACTGAGTTTTTTCTCTGCGATTTTACAGTCCGCGAAAAGAGTTTTGCAACATTGTACGAAGGGTTTTCGGCAAAGTTAACCTCTTCAGCTAGTCGGTTTTCTTCGGAGAGCCTCTTAGCCTGTTCGAAGATTTGCTGGATCAATGGCAGGACGGAAGTGTCATTTAGTCGATGAAAACGACGCGAGAGTCTACGCAATCTACGGCGGAAAGGTAAAGGGAGGTAGACTTCATCCTTGACATTAATTATTTTCTTACGAGGAACAAAACGAGAAATGAGTGGACCTAGAACTTGGTAGAATGTATCAGTACAAACATTCACATCCAAACATAGAAAGAAGTTAGTCCAATCGTGGGAATTAAGATGTGTTAGTAATTCCCCCATATTTGCTGAGCGGAAATCGTGGAAAAAGCTATATTTTTTTGAAAAAGTTTCATCAGCCTCGATTTCTAGTGAAGAAATAACTATAGCATGGTCTGAACTCCCAAGTGGGTCTAAAGGTGAAACTGACAGTGGCTGACAACCTCTGCAGAAGATAAGATCAAGTATGTTTGATCCTCGGGTGGGAAAATCAACTACCTGATCCCACATGCCAGTATCTATGGCCTCAAGCAAGTTTTCGAACTTTGCAGGACCGGAAGGTGGAAACCAATGAACTTCAGGGAGATTGAAGTCACCTGCAATCAAGCAGTACTTCATATTTAGGTCAACTGCGGCATGAAATGCCTGTGAGAGACGGAGATCGTAATCCCCACTTGCGTTTGGGGGCGATAGACACAACCGACGAGTAATGAGTAGTTATCTTTAAGAACTACTCGGAGCCAACAACTCTCTTCTACCGCGGTAAATTGTCGATAATCCAACGGCAGAAAGGTAAGTGGCTGCTTAATATAGATGCAGCTTCCTCCGCCACGGCCCTCGTGTCGATCGTTACGAATATAGTCGTACCCTTGAATGTTGAGTTCAGAGTTGGATACACAGGGTGTTGCCCAGGTCTCTGTAACTATTACAATGTCGGGGCAGTGGATGAAAACCAGAGTCTGGAGCAATGGCATCTTATTAAGCAGAGATCTGGCATTTAATACGAATAATTTAAGCGCGCAAGTTTTTTGTTTCTGAGAAGGGACAGTTAGGCTGTCAGAGTGAATGCCTTCGGCCAAAGAAATGTTCTTTTCACTTGAACAATTTGTCCGTTTCTTATTTGGAGATGTGCCTCGCCATTGGTCCTTCGTGTTTCCAGTTCTATTATTAACTGTCTCATTTTTAGTCTCTCCTTCAGTCCGTATTCCGGTTGAAAAAAACTTCAGAATGCAGGCCCCGTAGGGTTGCTTTTTCTCTGTAGCAGGAGCTGTGCCTGTGCTTCGTTTTCCAAGATGATTTTAAGAGGTCTTGGTCGAGAATTTGATTCGGGTGCGGACAGAGCTTTCCCTATTCTATATGCCTTGAGAATGTGGATGGACTCGCCGTCCGTTAGCATCGTTTTTTGCATACAATTGAAGGAGATCCAAGTCATGTTTGACTCGCTCCTTTGGAATACTTGAAGCTGATTCCGGGACCCCTTTAATGACTAAATTATGTTTTTCGACTCAAACGAGGGGCCCGTTTGTAACTCAGATCTTTCAGCTGAGTGAGTACTGGTAACCAATTCACTTGGCCCGGTAGGTCCACATGAACTGGGTGTTGGGCAGGCTAGAGCCAAATCTCTGCAAGACTTGTTCTTCTTAGACCTTTTCTTCTTTGGCTTAACGAACTCGCCAACCTCTTCAACATCGTATGTTGGTGCAACGTCTACCAGTGATGTGGCGATGGGCGGTAAAGCCAGATTAGTGCTGATGCTACCCGAACTAAGTACCGGTAGAGTGGCGCAAGGACAAGATGGGGCTCCCTTCGGAAGTAGCGAAATTTCCTCTGGTTTACCGGGTCCAGCAGTCACGATATGTTTAATGTGACTTTTATGTAAGCTTGAAGAAGCTATAAATGAATACGAATTTTGCTTTGTTGTAGGTTTATTACGAACAGGGGCGTTTTTAGCAGTTGGGCGAGATATAGATTTTTTAAGTTATCTATTTCTTGTCTTAGATTCCTTATTTCCTGCTCCATCCCTGAGAATTTCTGCTGGAGGCTGAAACACCCCATACATGTTTCGTCTTCGTAAGCTACATTAGTTAAGCTTACTGAACTTTTACCCCGTTTAGCGGGAGGTGAACAAATAGCAGAATAACGATGGTTAAAATTGTTTTTCTGCTTGTCCATTAACTTGCTTAACAAGATCCCCTGCCAATATGGCCGAGTGGGTAGAGGCGCCGAGAGACGGTCCCAAGCAGCTTGGTCGTGGACCAATTTTTTTGTGACAATAAACTTATGGAACTTGAGTTTTTGCATGTTATAATTGCCACAAAAATTAATAGAGAGTCAGCTGAGTTTTTCAACAATAAGAATTTGAAAATATAAGGACTCAGCCTTTGGTTTGAGTCCCTTCCGCGATTGAGAACAGATGCAGGGATCACACAGCCGGCGTGAGTTTCGGAAAGCAGCAAAGATCGAGGGTCCAAGTTGCAATTTATAAACTCAGAGGAATATAAAGACAATTCTTTAATAGATTTTTCCAACACCGTGTCTTCTACACTGAGGGTAGAGACTTAAAACTCGTAGGCTCGAGGTACTTGAAATTCGAAACCAATTTCAAACAACGCGCAAGATTCGTCCTCGTAGCCAACGGATTTGGCTGCCATTACGCTTTGCGCGCTTTGCTGGTTTTTGGTTACAAGCATAAACTGATGGAGTGCCATTCGTGGATGTCGAAGCCAGCTCAACAGGCTTTCCTTTAAAGGAAGTTCCGTGACTGGTTCTGTTGCTAGCAAACAATTGTTTTGAGTCCATAAATGTTAAAAACACTGCGAAAAAGTATGTTCTCCTTTGAGCGTATAACGAAAAATTTCCGACTGGCTTTGGAGTATGGCGAGTATTTAATGCAATATGAGCAAAATGTTTATACTTGTTCAAAACGCTTTTGAAAAATACTATAAACGGTATGAAGGATATTCAGGAACGATGTTGAAGGTCCTGGATAACTTCAGATCTTCACGGGGTTGTACACGTTTGGTTCCCTGAGTGGTTCTCAGTTTTTATTGGTGCAGAGCCTGTGCAGTCATCTTGAATAAGATGATAAACAAATTCCAATTTGATCCATTTTTATGACGAATTTCGGCACAAGAAAAGAATTCCAGATGAGCAGGAAGCAAGTAAGTACATGCAGTTGAAACAGTATTGTCCGGATCAGTCCTAGTGAAGTGGTAACGAAGATCAAATTGTCCAAGTTGGAGAGCAAATAATTGGTGATAATTCAGATAACCGAAACCTGTTATACCACCAACGCTGTGAGCTTACAAGCCTTCACCCGCTGTGGCTTCGCAGATTACAGAAGAGACTACTTTTACTGTTTAACCTAGTAAACATTCGTACATTTAACCCCCTTACATCTCTGAGGCACCTCAACCACTCTCGGCGCACTAGTCATCGAGATGTATTTTTATTTCTTCCTTTGGCACGTACAGTTAGATTCCGTCAGTTTTTTTCGGTTAACGCTATAACGATCTGGAATAAACTACCTAGAAGTATCAAAATTCAGCAAAGCTATCCCTTGTTTACGCGAACTGTCACTAGTTTTCTACATTCAGGACACCTTCGAAAACTTTTGGGTGCTGACTCGGTTGAAGCTCTCTTCGGTTCTGATGGCGTTCACGGACTCTGAATCCTGTGCCGGTCTTCATGTTGAGGGCAATATTACTGGCTCTGCAGACCTCAATCGGTTTATTTCTCAGTCGACAGCGAACAGCCGCTCGCCGACATACCTGCTGGTGCAGAATACCGGATCCGTAAAACTGAATAGAGAGGTTCTTCACCGGGCACCTGTGTTAACGCGTCCCTGTTTAGAACTTTAAGTACTCAATAAGCAGCAGTTTTTTCTCCTGAAAACACCTGAAACAACGATAAGGATTTTTTTGTCTGTCACCTTGAACCTCTACTGTATATGTTTTTGACCTTGCCTGTAAACTAGCAATAAATAAATAAAAATAAAATAAAATAAAATATATATAGGGATCTTCTCTTCTCCGGGAACATCACTGAGGACTGGAATTTGCTGAAGGAGTCATTGTTGAATCCACAAAAATTCAACACTAACAAATTACTTCTTGTGCCTCATGCCGATAGAATAACAGCAAATTTGATTATATTAACGGCTTCCTTTCTCATTATTTGCACCTACTTAAAATAAAATTACAACATTTTCCTATTTTTGTGCTTCCCATTCTTGAATCAACGAAGGAATCAAGCAAATCAAAAATTGAACATGTCCAATGAAATTTCACAAAAAGCTGCTGTGCTGGACTCATTCAAATAACTCCTACTGAGCTAGAAGCCAGATGACGAAGCTAACATTTATTTGAGTTAGCAGACTGGAAGAAGGTTTTTTCTCCTGTTACGAATACATGCTATCTCAATTCTCCCGAAAAGTTTTTAATTAACCACTTTGATCTTCCTTATAACCTAAGAATTTCTGCACTTACTATACCTCCAAATGTAAACACTCTCTCTTTTTTGCTTCATAGTATAGCCTCCTTTAAAATAATTTGCTAATTGAAATGAGTTCGTTATTTAGGCTATCTGCAGTCAAGCGAAGACTGTAAATTTATCTTACCACTGATTCTCTTAACTTTTTATTTTCCTCATCTTTTCCCAGTTAATTTTTTCAACATGAATCGGAGAAAGTTCCATCGGGAATTTAAGTGCCCCTCTTGAAACTATTTGTTTGCAACGTATAGTCCCGCATGAACCAGGATTTCTACTTATATCACCAGTCATCCAAACGATGAAGTCATTCGGACGTACACATTCGTACGTACACATTCGGACGTACACAGTCTAAAATGCTGCCAGTTCATTGGATAATAACTATATGCAAGATTCAATTCTGGATCCTTACATGCTGAGACTTCAAGATTATTAACACCTTTTCGCAAGATGTTGTTTCACGCGCCTTTGAGATCAATAACGAACCATATTGCAGTTTCATTATCTCATTCTGAAATGCTGCTGCAGTATTAACCTAATCCATCCCCTTACCTTTTTTTCATAAGCAGTTTTTTCTCCTACCTTCTCTTTAAATATCGAGACCTTTTGAACACTGCCACCATTTTCAAGTAAGTTTTTTTCTACAATGCCTATTTTCTAGTTCACAATTATTTTCAAAACATCGGTCACATTGCTTACATTTGTAATTATTTGTACAGTTAAACTGAAAAAAATGTCATAAATTTATTGATTAACTTATTTTTGTTGACACGGTGATTTCCGGCTGCTAACCAAATGTGAAATATAAAATGCTTAATATGTTTGTTTGAAATGTCCACATTGAATAAACTAGCGGCCTTCGAAAGTAGCTTATTTAAATATTAAGTTACAGAGTATTTAAGGCTATGGATTTTCGAGCGTTTAGTCGTCCAAGGCATAATACATAAAATGGCTGCCTTCCTAAATTGGAGATTTTACTGTTACATTTCTCTTTTATTTTTAATTTGCACCTGCTTGGGATCAGGGGGTAAGTTTCTCAGGCTTTTCTCAATTATTCTGACATTTTACAAAGTAATATACATGCAAATCATTATCTTAGTGCCCACATATTGAACACACCTATTTTCATAGTCCTTGAAATTGAAAAATTATAGTTAAAAGTATGGCATTTAATTTTTAGGTTTACGCAAAATACAATAATAATAAAGGCAGTATAAATATACTTGTTCTCACATGATGAGAGTAGATCTTATGAACATAATCCTTTAATCAAATAATTTTTCCGTTAGACATTATCATTCAAAAAACAGAGATCATATTTTCAATTTTAATATTCTTCACGAAGTTAATTTCTGAACTTCATTCACATCGATTGCTCGCAAAATAAACACTTATTTAACTGGTTCTTCATGAGTTTGTTTTCCTTTTGCAGTATCCCGATTTCAGGCCCTAAGCAATTCCTCAACGTCGTTAATGCTGCGATGGAATTCCAAATATGCTAGCGATGATTCGCGGTCTTTTCGCGTATTTTTAAATGGTGAAGCTGAATCGACCTGCAAAGCAGTTTTAGGCGATGAAAGATACATGTGCACCATAAATAACCTAATACCAAACACAATGTATGAAGTTGCGCTAAAAATTTGCCAAACAGCTGAGATAATTCCTTCAAACTGTGAGCAGCCAGTTGAGCCACGGCGTGTTACTACGCCTCCTCGAGGTAACTATTCTTTATATTTAATACATAACGCCAATAAAACCCGAAAATTACCGCATCTTTAATGACTGTATATATGGCCAAACCAGTATGGAACTAGACCAATATTCACAAAAAATCAATATATAAAAATGCTTTTTGTGCTCTTTTTTAAAGACGTGTTTGATAGTCAAACTTTTTCCACGATTAGTTCTGTTTTTTAAACTAGTTAATGAGAAATTGTATTTGTTTCATTTTAAAGCGTTGTATCCTTAATGCATTGTGCACCTTATGTTAAAATTTTAGCCCCGGATACTTTTAAAGCTGTTGCGGTTTCTGGTGAAAGAATACAATTTTCGTGGAATTTGCCAATGCAAAACTTAAAAAATTTAATTGTGCATGCAAGTGCATCAACACCAAATAGCAGTGGAGTTTCGGCAGTTTCGGCAGAAGAAGGTGTAAATACAACAATTGTCACAGGTCTGAAACCCCAAACAGAATATACTACAAAGATATATGTCGAAAATACGTTTGAAAACACCAAGGACTTTTGCAAGGCAGTAATAATGGTTTTTACTGCTCCAGATCGTAAGCCAATTATTTTCGTAACAATGTTTGCATTATGTGAGGTTTTTTCTGACGGTTTTTTGCTATATTTTTGTGAAGTATCCCTAAATATTGCATACATAAAATATTTGGCGACTATAAATTTTAGCTGTTCATACTCTACAGCATAAAAATTTAACTTAGGAGACTTAAGTCAAACATAGATGACAATTTACTGTTTACATTCGGCCGGTAGGGGAAACTTCAATCTGACATATAAAGGCAGAGCAAGCACTCAATCTGGCTCCAAATCTGAGTACATGTCCAGTTACCTATCTGAAAACCTCAGCTGCAGTCTTACGGGATCGCAGGTTAGAATGGAATATTCAGTATCCGCTAACGCATGCAATGAGCAACAGTGTAGCATTGAATCTCAAAGATTACTCAACATACGCAAAATACACGCTGGTGTATCAAAGACGAATTTTTAATTTGTTCTTTTTATTTTGGTGCTAAAGCATTTTACATTTGTTCAAAGCTTAATGCCATACAACAAAGTGGACTGAAAAATGAAACATTAAACACCTTTCTAGAGTGAATATTAAACATATTTACTCCTCGTGTGAAAGAAGAAAATAGTTAAAAAAATGATCACATATATGTTACAATGCAGCACGTTTTTTTTAAAACTAGTGAATGGCAAAGGATGTTTATTTGAAGATAAATATTCTGTCAAAAATCTCTTTAGACTGAAAAAACCTGTCTCAAAGGACGATAAGTGCAGTTGATAAGCAAATGTTTCGGCTTCAGATTCTGGGTCGATCACATGTAGAATCGGATATGCTTGGCTCAATATGACCTATCTACCAGATCTGGCAAATACAGGCTTTTTTGTTCGATAATTTGGCAAATATTCAAGTTTATATCGTACTGGGAAAAAATTCAAAGAAATTCTTTAAATAAACAAAATCTCGTCTGATGGGCTTTGGCACTTCTTTTTTCGTTCACTATTGACAGCTAAGTTTCTCGCGGCTTAAGTTGAAACTTAACAGCTATATATTATTTAATAAATCTCTCAGTCTGCGTTCATTTTGCTTGAGAATATTATCTTACTCAAAACATTTCTTTGCGAACTCTTCTGGCGCTGTAACATAGTATTGAAAACACTAGGTTTTACATAATATATCTTCACTGTTTACGCAAAACACTTTCCTTTATCTGATAAAACAAAATGACAGTAGATTTAACCCTCTACGTAAGTGCAAAATAGTCGTGGATTTGGTCATTTTTGTGGAGAGTTCTTCCTATATTTGAGCCTTTCATTCTTATTTGCATGGATTGCTACATATTTCAAAATTGTTTATGAATTTGCCAGCAGCACCAACGACAGACACTACGACAGACACTACGCAGACGGAGGAAAATATCTCACCCTCTGATAAATGTGAGTTAATGAATAAAGCTTTGTAAACATCCATCACGAACTTCGTAAAAAGCCAAAGTCAAGTCTGTAATTTAAACGATACGAACACATTTTGAGGTAACCGATCGCGCATTCACCTGAAAATACGATTTTTGTGTGTTTCAGGATGAGTGTTTATCATATGATGAAAACCTTAATGATTAGAAATTCTATTTTAATGCATTTGCAACCGTTAAATAACACCCTATTAATACTTCATCAATTTTGCGCATTAGTACTTTAGGCAATGGTTTAGTCTTAACCATCCCCGTTTTTTATCAATTGATCAGCTTCAACTTTGTCGGAAAGCACACCCATTGATGAAACGACCACATCGTCTGCTAAATGTAAGTTAAAAATGCTCGCATTTGAATAAACGTTCAAATAATCGACGAACGCAACCCTTACGCCTTGAGGCAAAAAGTATAAGGACAAACTAAACTTCCTAGTTGTGTTACCTTTAATAAACTTTGCATGTTTTTGATATCCATATATTGACAAAATGTACGTGAGAGTGTGCAAACACAAAAAATATTTTTAGGGTATGACTGTGTAAAAGAAGCATGCTGATTTGATTGCTGTTTGAACGTTAAGGCCGAGTTAAAAAAGTTAGGCATCACATGGATAATATATCGACTAGCTAGATGCAAATTAATAGTTTAAAGATGAATCCAACTACGCAATATTTTGACTTATATTTTGACTGGTTTTGATAAAAGTGAAATATCCGATGGCCTTTTGGTTTGTTTTATAAATAGTTAATAAATTTGCATTAACGTACTTTATTCCATGTGTTTTTTCGTATACTGTAAGTGCTCATAAGATGCTTTTATATAACAACTTTAAAAAAGTGTGTCCATGCATATTAATGAGGTAAACAACTTACAACCTACTACATACCTCTTCAAAAAGAGAACGCTTTTACGCTTAAAGTTGACCACAGAGACTGGGGTTGTGTGGTATAGGACATTGCAGTCGATGAATTTGTTAGTCACGCAGTGCGTATAAGAATATGCGTTTCAATTGTTTTTGCAAATGCAGAGGTGTAGCTTTTCGTTATTTTGGACGTGGATGCATAACCAGCCGACTAAGCTTCTAAGGAAGGATAATATTTTTTAATTCATCTTGTGCGTATTCTGAATTGAAGGCATCAGTAACTGGTGAATGACTTACATCAACCCGAAATTATTTGACACTGGTAATCATACAAATTAATTAAATCAAAAAATTAAATACGCAAGGCCTAACTAAAGAAACACATTTACTTATATAGAAAAGAATAAGGGAAGCCATTATTTTGACAAAACATATTTCACAAAATTCATTAACTTTGATAAAAGGCCAAACATAATAATCACTTCGGTTTCAATACGAATAATTAGAGTAAAACTTTAAATATTTGTGTATTTCGCATATAATAAACACGTGAGTTTAATTACACGCGGAATATAATCGCTGACTCAAGTAAGTGTGCTCTTTAAACCTGCCCCTTACTCTTAATTTGCTTATAGTTAAGTCAATAATTTCCTGCCCTTGCCTTCTTCTGTTCCTTCCTGTTACCGTGTCCACTTTAAATGATACTGCTTTATTATCATTAGTTTATTCTGAATTTTCTTTTTATGGGCCATGCATGTGGTATTTACTTTTAAAGCATAAAACCTTTGCCATTTAAATCAAGATTGTGTTCACTTTAATTCTCTTTCAAATTTGAGTTTTATTCAATCCCGGTTTGTCCATGGAAGCTCTTAGATGACGGTACATGTTTATGTTGTACTCCTGGGAGTTTTAGTAAAAACAAAATTTGATTTTACCTGATGTTCTATACGATAACCTGCATATTGTAATTTGTTTAGTATCTCCAAAATATAACGGAAACTGTATAATTTAATAAATAATTTGAGTAGGGATTATACACAAAATATTTCCATAAGTCAACTTATGTCATAGCTTTGCGTTTAATTATTTAAAATTATAAATTAATTAACGTGTATTTATTACAATTTATAGGTTTAACATATGCATATGCTGGAGTCTTTCTTAGTTCATTAATTACGAGGCACCTCATCAAACAATAGCAAAATATCCTCGCGGTGTATTGATTATTCTGGATGAAAAGTAAGTCAGTTTTATTTCAAATATGAGCATAAACATTAACTTATTTCTTGCGCTTTTTCTGCTCTTATCTACTTTGGCATTAAAGGTTTGTTAAATGGATTCTCAGTAAAACGTGGGCTTTGAGAAACTAAACGATTTCCGGTTAAGAATTATTTGGCAGTTGTGAGGTTATGCATAGCCTCCAAAGCAACGTGATAACGTAGTTGTATTTCACCGATGTACAACTGCACTTTACGTTATCCAAAATTAATCAAGCGTAACAAATATGGATAATGCGGGGGAATTAACGTATTCGCATTCAACTCTGACACTGTAACTTAGTGTCATAGTGATTTTTCACAGCAAGAAAACCATTATTACCATTCCAGTTGCATATTCTTCGAACTTCAGTTACTTATTTTCGCATGCCATTTGTTGATTAAACTGAGTTATTTATTGATGCGAAACAAATGACTTTTCATAAATCATTGAGGTTACCATATGGATATAAAACTTTATGTTTTAGCACATTTTCAATCTGATCAAAGCTGCTAGGTATTTACATTAAATCTAACTTAAAGTTGGTCACCTGAATAGCAGTTTATTAAAAATGGCAGCGTTTGTTGTGCGTGGATGATTTCAAACCTCTCTGCCTGACAAATAACAAAATAATTAATTAAAAGTAAACGTACAACTTTATTTGCAATCTTGTCAAATTACACCAGGGTAGAGCTATCAATAAACTTTTAATCAGGATTTCTTATAAAATAAATGTAATCTTTTGTTTTTAGATGCAAAATACGAATCACGCAAAATTTTTCAACTGCGAAACGTTAAACAAATATGAGTTTATTATTGTTCTAGATAACTTGCCAGAAATTCCAAAAAAAATGTATTTGCTTATAAAAATAAATTATTTCTCAAGGTTGACTTGCAGTTTGTTTGCGTATGTTAGCAATGGGTGGTGTGGACTTTCAAACAATTCGAAAAGTACTAGCTTGCGGCTATCACATCATGGTTGCTATTAACCTATCAAAACAGATCCGCATTTTTCAATCTTCGATAAGCTAAATCAGGCGATAGGAATTAGATTCAAATGTAATAAGGGAGAATAGATTTGGCTAAAATTGTCAGCATATGGGTGAAGAACACATTGTTTAAGCCAATTTCCGACATAACACAGAAATGAGCAAATAATAACTATGCGAATTCTCATCTGAATTGAACGGTTACTAAAGCAGAACAGTATCGTCTAAATTTTGAAGCCAAGACATGATTCAACGCAAATAAAGACACAAGCGTGCCCAAAAGATTTTGCAGCATATGGAATTGGAATTTTATTTAAAACGTTACGGATGTTAAACCAGGCTTCCCACTTCAGTGCTGCCAAGCAATGTTCTCATTTTAAACCTTAAAGATCATATAATTATAGAGCTGTTTGTGCGCAAACCCTACTTATATAATTAAATTATTTGTCAATTTATCGGACTGCGAACTTTTTTAATCTACTTTATATAAAGTAGATTAAAAAAATGAAACAAAATTAAATTTAAGATTTCCAGAATGTTAATGGGAAGACAAAGAAAAGGCTGAATTACTTCAAAGGGCCTTCTACTTTCCGTACGCCACCGAAGAAACAAAAATAAACCTTTAAAGAAATGAGTCAAAGCTGCAAATAATTTTTTAAATTTCAACCGAGGGTGAATTTACAAATATTTGGTTTATAGGCCATCGGCAGTCAGCCAGGCACAATACTATGTTTACAAATTCTGATGCTCAAACCCACTTTTACTTGGGCTTATATTATACTTCATAGTATAGTCCAATTGTCAGGAGAGCAGACGTTTACCTTTGCCTTGGGAGCTCATCCAGGAATTTAAAGCTTATTCATATACTTTTTCAAAGACTACGGACAAAACAGCTGGAAGAAAACTTCCGATGTCCATCATGTCCAAATATTCGCAAAAAAAGATAATGGGTTTTCTTCAGAAACAAAGTCCAAGGTTTAATGCACTAACTGTCAAACAAGGGAAGAACAAGCGAACCTTAAGCTCCTTATCTGAAGAAGCCTAAGTGGTCCTATCAGTAGGCTTGTGGTACACTATACGAAGACGGGGAATTAAAATACTAAAAGAAATTATGAGGTGATTTACAAAAGGCTGCAAGGGGACTTAATCGTTTACGTTAAAAAGGACCGACATGCAGTTCTATTTTATGTTCTCTTAAGCCAATGCCTTTAACAATCTAATCCAATGTGATTATACATTTACTTACTAATTGTTATGTTTGTTGTCCGCCGTATACGACCCCTATCTTTGAGGCATGTGAGGCACCACAAAGTTTTACGTCCGGAAAGACTCATTTCCTGAAACAATTCTTGCTCCGTATGATGGATATGGGGTTTCATGTCAAAAAACAACGTAAGGAAACTTCAGTGAAGTTGTCGGGGATTTCTGCCGGACCTGAACAACCATGCTGTGAAGCACACGTGGAACACCGTCAAAACACCGTCAAACAGTCTGTTGGTACCACTGAATGCTTATTATACTTGAAGTCCATTCGCAGTAAGCATCAACGGGCTTCTTTTGTTGGCCAACTTGGTCGACGTCAGGTTCGTTCAAGCCCAGACTTAAGTTCATAATTTTGGAGCTCAAAACCAGTTCGTAAACTGGTAGTGTCGGATAAAATTTGCCAGTTTCTCTCTAAAGGGGCAAAGAACATTGAGGTTTCTGATATGTGTGACGTACTTAAGACTTAATACTGTTTGGTGCACTAGTACTCGTTGAAGAGGCGATGATTGCTCATGCGTTGAGAAATTAATAATTTGCTGCATAGTGGTGCAATTGGTGGCAAAATGAAAAGTAGTAGAAAGACATTTATATTAAACCTAAATATATTTGCAACGTAATATGCAGTGAATTTTAAATAGCGTGAGATCAGCATCCGGTTGTCTGGGTAGATGCTTTCTCTGTAGGCTCACTTGTGTTGTTAGTGAGAACTATGTCCAATTGTCCTAAAGGTTGCGTCTTTTAGGTTTTCGACTGTTGCCCATTTGTCTGACGTTCGTACAAGCATGTCATCTCGTACTTGGCTATGTATCAGCCTGAGTTATTTGAGAGTGATTATTTTTAATTTTAATCGAAATCAAGTTTATAACGAAATTCGGGAAAGGGCGTTGATGCATATGCATTTTGGAAGCACTGAAAAGTCTAAGAAGAATTTGCCCCATTTTACGATGTCGGGTTATGATTTCCTCATCGCCTTTTTTTTCATTGCAAATAAGTGGCTGTCTTATCGTGTTTGATTTCAAGGCATAATAATGCATGAACTCGGTGCCCAATTCAGGAAACACAGTCCAGATTCGGTCGTAAATTCAATATTAAACTAAGCAAGTTAATAAATCAGCTGTTGCCTAATATCCACGTGTTTTTCCATGGGCAGTAACAGCGGTTTCTTAGCGCAATATTCAGAAGCTCCGAACAGGGAGTAAGAAGCATACGATTACGTTAGTCGAAACAATAATGACATTGCATGTAGTTTCCAATTGCTCTTGGTATG
The DNA here is from genome assembly GCA_017591395.1 of Schistocephalus solidus. NCBI lineage: Eukaryota > Metazoa > Platyhelminthes > Cestoda > Diphyllobothriidea > Diphyllobothriidae > Schistocephalus > Schistocephalus solidus. Next base: position 24,583 of record WEDG01007945.1, read on the forward strand.
GTAGATTATTACGTATATGCATTCTACTGACTAAAAGCACCACGGTCACTAGAGCACCCATTAATGAAGTGAGCTCTTGGTAGTGTGCCATTCGACAACGAAAAGCTCGTAGAAAAAAAAACGTTTAGGCTTTTAAGTAGTACCTCTGATATCTCTATGCTATACAATTTTGTACGATACTGAAAACATGGGTAAAAGCTTATAACCAAAAACTGCACGTAACATTGGTTTCGTGCAGCTCCATATAACTCTTGGAAGCGTTCAGCATATCCATTAGTTCTCAAGCATTCCCTTTGGACTTCCTGGTATATTACCTGTAGTTTCAATTTAAAACTTGTTTTATTTCCAAAGAACTTAGGACGAAAAATTGGAATATATCCTTCCTTAAAACCATTTTCACTAAATATAGAAGCTGACATGCTCCATATTTTTTTCATTTAAGCCTATACTGTAAATAATATGGTTTAAATGTGAACAACTACAACTAAAATTTGTTATTATTTGTCGCCTGATTATCTTCAAAATTTGCTTGCAATTATTTTACCGTCAATGGGCTGTTAAGTGGCGTGGATTCTGGTGACGGCGAAACGACGCCTCTGTACCAAAAGACTGTAAGAACGAACAAAAGGGAGAGCTGCGGATAATTTGGAGTGAAAAAGAAAATTAAACCAGTCTTATGTGCATGAGAGTTCAAATGAACGTAATTTAATGAGTCAAGAGTTTGCACTTTATTCAAAAACTCAAACGTGGATAGGATGAGTGGGCCTCTTCAAACACAGTGAGCAAAAAGGACCGCAGGATAGAAAAATGTGACAACCAATAGAAATGGGAGGTCTACTTTAAGAATCTCGATACAGGGAAATAACCTGTGTTCACATGAAGTCATTGAAATTCATCAAGCTTCTGGTGTGTCAAATAAAAGCATGTGTAATTATTGAAGATTAAATGATATCACTGGGAAAAAGTATTTTTGGCATTCAAAGAATGTTTCATATTTAAAGTTATGATTAAAAACCAGCTTTTAAAGTACCCTTAACGATAAACGAATTGTTTTGCTTCTATGCATGCTCTTTGCTCTAGTATTCTTTCCTGGAGAATTTTATTGTTCTCACTTGCAGTTTTAAAATGTATGTCTTCTTATTTCGCTGAGAATATAAATTTCAGATCTCTTGCAAACTCAGTGTAATGTTCACGCAAATAGCGCATGCACGTGAACAAATCGTCGTGGTTACCCAAAAGTCTTTCTCGTACTTTTACATTAACCATGGATTCGAAAATTGTGCAACATTTGCAAGAGGTGCTGGCATGATATGTATTAAATGTCCGACAAGGAAAACGGCTGTCTCAAAAAGAACGACAACACTGTATAAATACCTTGGACTTCGCACAACTGAACTCAGGCTTATCAATCTGGCGACAGCATACTGAAAACTGAGCCGTTAAACACAAGAAATTCTCAGTGAACGGCTATAACATATTATAACACGTCATGTTTTTATAACTGAGGATGCAGTCCTACACCACTTTGAAAACTCAAATAAGTTATAAAACATTTTAAATTTGCAAGCTAGAAATATCCATCTAGGCCGTATCAGATAACAGTAGTGTTCAGTTTGTAAGAACCAATGGAGGGCAGTACTGACAGCTCATTTCATAACAATTCTTCTGATGGCAAACATTTTTCTGATAGAAGTACAGAAGATTGCCTAATTGATGAAATCTCATGGTTTTCACTAGAGAGAGCCTGATGCGCAAACTGCATCCATGCTGCGTCTCCAAAAGTTTTAAACACGTCAAGAAATAACTGATCTTAAAATGAAGATATCAATCGTTTTGTAAATAAATATTTACTAACATAAAAAAATAATTAATTTTCACTAAAAACATGAATTGAAAATAAGATCTTTTTTACAAATCAACCAAATAAGGCTACATATAAGTGTTCATAAGGGGGAAGGGGCACATATAAACGAGAAAATAATATGAATAGAAACAAATGAACAATATCAATACTTTGTAAAATGTCCGTTTGAATTTATGACAGCACGAAGTCAGTCTTACGTGGAGGTAGCCAGGGTGTCTATAGACGTTGGTTCGATGAGCGCATGCAGCACAAAATAAAGTTTGTCTTCCATGGGAAGACCTTAATTGCCTTATGTAAGGTTCCTTGCAGTTTAATTGCAAAAAGGTTTTCGATTGGATTGAGGTCCGGACTGTTCGCAGGAATAAAATTAGTTTGCGGTCCACGCGTGCAGATGCTAATTTTTGTCTAAACAGTTAGATAAGCGTTGTCAATAGTATTAAATTCATATTTTTTTAGACCGATTAACTGGGGCTGCCTATTCTGCATCAACGTTTGTCATTTTAGTGGAAGGCATCCTTTAATGTTGAGGAACACCTAACTTTTAATAGTCTCCGTTGTCGACCGCCAGATCGGACGTCCACCAAATGTGATGGCCATCCAAACCATCAGATGGCGACAGTCTTGGAAGACTATTTTGATATAGAGTTTTCTAGAGTGAAGGTTTCCTCCCATTTGACCACCTGGGTCGACTCTGACAGCTTATGTAAAAAAAGACCTCATCGCAGAAGAAAATGCTCTTCCAGAATGAGGGCCTGTAATCAATGTACTTCTACGCAAATACAAAACTTTCTCTTATATGTTCCTTCCTAAGTAACGGCTTGATATTGGGATTTGCCTGGTGCAGTTCAAATTTATGCATCCTTTTCCTGATTTTGGTCGTAGAGAACATTGGCAGATGTTCCCTGTGAATGGTCTCCATGGGCATATAATGATACTTTTTCAGTGAACAATGAATACAATCATCGTCCTGCTTACTCGTTGACCATGTTGTCCGCCCTGTTTACTTCTAGGCACGGTTAGGTCATTAAGAATGTGCCACAGAGTGGCCTTACTGATATCAAAAATACGAGATGAAGAATCACGTGGCACTGATCCTGCTGCAAGTTTCCGTATTTGTTCCTATTCACCTGAAGATAGATATTGATTTGGACGTCATTGTCGTTCAGCGTGACAAAGCAAAATGACAGCATACCACAGCTATTCGTATATATGCTTGTTTTTAATTTAAATTATCAGTGTAATAAAACAAAATTCACTCAGACAATGTTATTTTTTTTATTTTTAAGCACGTCACAAATTCCCAAAACTGAATATTAGAAACTAAATCCATCCTTGTTCACCCGACAACAAAGTGATTTCTCGTATCTGCATTAACCTGATTTTCGTGATCGTGAACTAAAATTTTCCATTCGCACAAATACATTTAAACGTTTTCTAGCTTATATTCATATTCATTTATAGAAAACGCACACAAGCTAGAAGTTTCGGTCCAGAAAGTGCAATAAGGTTGGAAAACCCCTTGAAATAAAAAACGCTGGATTTCGCTCGTTTAAACCAGTTTTGCCTTCAATAAAAAGAATTTAACTGAACTGATTTTTAGTAAATAGCTTCTCGTGCCTCAGATCAGTACAATAAACAAAATAAACAACCTTAAATGTGTACCATACTACCATTTTAAATTTTGGGTACGATATTTTATGAGGTAAGCAATCTACTGTACACACGAAAGGTCAATTTTCGAGTTTTATTATGTCCACCATGTGCTCAACAGCAATGTGATACACGGACAATTACTATGGCGTGAATTAATTTTAAGTGATAAAGATTTGTGCTGCAGCAAACACACTCTTTAGGGTGATCAATATACGACCAACTAGATATATTTGAAAAACACCTACCTCAAAAGCACGTTGCCAACCGTGGACCTAATGAAGCCAGTGGAAATAATTCAAAGCGAAACCTATAGTCGCTTCTGGATGATTTGTCCATAGGTGATAAATCGGAGACGTCGGCAGACGCCCCGTCGATGACAGCTAGTATTTAAAAACCTCGCGAAGCATTTTCGGTGGTGCTCTAGTGTCTGCAAAATATTAACAAATATTAAAATATTAGTAAAAACATAAGTTACGAGTGCAAGAAATAAGCCACTGCATCATTAAGCATGGCATTTTAATTACCTTCAGATGCACCAGTAGCTAGCGCATTACTTTGAACTAAGCAGCATTCGCAACACTCTTCAAAGGTTTCGCTGCATTGTCCGGAAAAAACCATCAAAGTAAAAACTGATATATAGTTACTCCGCATGCCTATCCGACCCATAAATATTGTCTTATCCAGCATGAAGCCGTGCACATAGCTGATATTTTCCGGAAGAAGGGCATTGGTTCCCCCTGAATACCAACCTATAAAAACTATGCATTACAAATTTTCATTTGAAGATAAATCAAAGGACAAATAACCGGGTAATCGAAAGAACCTCGTTTTCAAAAACCGTTCTGAGTACCTCTGGGTGAACCCTATTCGACGTATCCTAAAATCCCCGATATATTACTGGTTACTTATACTTTGAAACGAAATTAAATCTGATAATTCCTTTCTGAAAAAGCTTTATTATTTTGGCATAATAAATGCTTTATTTTGAATGCAGTACACTTTAAGTAGACAATACGTGCACAGCTCCGCCCGCTCTCAAGCAACAATAGACCAGTTACATTTGAATTTAACTGCAAATTCGTTTTACGGACCAAATATAAGGTTTCCACCTGCATTTCATGAGGATTGACCCGTTAAAATCATCATAGTTAATTATTGCCGCCTTTTCACCACAGTGAAAATGTTGATGACATGTGGAATTATACCTTATCCATGATGCATGACCCAAAAAGCCGATCTTCAACAAATCGTCTGACGTGGCGCTTTTGTAAAAATGAATAAGAGCTTGTTTGTATTTACCAGGTATCAAAACACTCGTTATATTAACGGCTTTGGGGTTTGATAAAAAGATCAATCCAATATTTTTTATTCAGCCGCTAAAAAAGCATGCGCAATAGACTGACAATGAACGTCTTTACTTGGATATATTTCCATATAATGGAGTGGTAGTGAAAAGTATGGAATATACTGGCGTGAAGATATTTCAGCACTCTATATTAAACCTTAGCATGTAAACTGTGTTTAAAGGTAAATTGCCGTGTTTATAAGAATTTATTCCTAATGAAACTAATATAAAGAGCGCTATTATATTCGACAGCTGCTGCCTGCGCAAATCTTTATCATAGGTAGCATGAAGTCAGAGTTTGTGCGTTAAAGGTATGTGCGAAAAGATTTAAGGGTAGAAAATTTATAATGAGATAAAGAAGGGCTGCTTAAGAAACATGTATGTTCCGTTGTGCCCTGGTGCTCAGACTAGAGCCTTCGCAGGCGGTCGCAAAGCGACGTGTAGCATATAATAAAATTGAACCGACAAAGACAAGGGAGAACGGAATGGCCATTTCTGGCTTATTAGCCGTCACCAGGCAGTCATATCCAATCCCAAGTGTGTCGCACCTGGGAGTTGAACCCGCGACATTTGGTATTTGAGTCGAACGATCTACCATTGAGCCACAGGCTCGTTGATTTGTCGGTTATGATTGGGAATATGATGATAGTGTGGGCCCACCGATCAGCTTAAGAAACATGTATGTTCCGTTGTTCCCTGGCGCTCAAACAATAGCCCTCGCAGTCAATCGCATAGTGACATGTAGCATATGATGAAATGGAACCGACAAAGACAAGGGAGACCGGAATGGCCATTTCCGGCTTATAAGCCGTCATCAGCCAGTCATATCCAATCCCAAGGGTGGCAAACCTGGGAATCGAACCCGCGACTTTTGGTATTTGAGTTGAACGCACTAGCATTGAGCCACGGGCTCGTTGTTTTGTCGGTTGTGATAAGTTATATGATGATATTGTGGGGCGCACCGATCTGCTTAAGGAGCATGTATGTTCCGTTGTACCCTGGAGCTCAGGCTAGAGCCCTCGCAGGCGGTTGCATAGTGACGTGAAGAATATGATAAAATGGAACCGACAAGGACAAGGGAGACCGGAATGGCCATTTCCGGCTTATAAGCCATCATCAGCCAGTTATATCCAATCCCAAGTGTGGCAAACCTGGGATTCGAACCCGCGACCTTTGGTATTTGAGTCAAACGCTCTACCATTGAGCCATGGGCTAGTTTTTTGTGGTAGAGATCGGGAATATGATGATAGTGCGGGGCCCACCAATCAGCTTAAGGAACATGTATGTTCCGTTGTGCCCTGGAGCTCAAACAAGAGCCCTCGCAGTCAATCGCATAGTGACATGTAGCATATGATTAAATGGAAACGACGAAGACAAGGGAGAACGGAATGGCCATTTCTGGCTTATTAGCCGTCATCAGCCAGTCATATGCAATCCAAAGTGTGGCACACCTGGGATTCGAACACGCGCACTTTTGTATTTGAGTAAAACGCACTACCATTGAGCCACGGGCTCGTTGTTTTGTCGGTTGTGATCAAAAATATGATGACAGTGCGGTGCTCACCGATCTGCTTAATGAACATGTATGTTTTGTTGTGCCCTGGAGCTCAGAATAGAGCCCTCAGAGGCGGTCGCATAGCGACAAATAGCATTTGATGAAATGGAACCGACGAAGACAAGGGAGACCGGAATAGCCATTTATGACTTTTTAGCCGTCATCAGCCAGTCATTACCAACCCCAGGTGTGGCAGACCTGGGATTCGAACCCGCGACTTTTAGTATTTGGGTCGATCGATTTAAAAATGAGCCACGGGCACGTTTTTTTGTCGGTTGTGATCGGAAATATGATGTTAGTGTGGAACTCACCAATCTGCTTAAGGAACATGTATGTTACGCTGTGCCCTAGTGCTCAGACTAGAGCTCTCGCAGGCGGTCGCATAGTGATGTGTAGCATATGATGAAATGGAACTGACAAAGACAAGGGAGAAAAGAATGGTCATCTCTGGCTTATAAGCCATCATCAGCCAGTCATACCGAATCCGAAGTGTGGCACACCTGGGATTCGAACCCGCTTACGTTGGTATTTGAGTTAAACGCACAACCATTGAGCCACGGGCTCGTTTTTTTGTCAGTTGTGATCGGGAATATGATGACAGTGTGGTGCCCACCGATCAGCTTAAGAAACATGTATGTTACGTTGTGCCCAGGAACTCAGACTAGAGCCCTCGCAGGCGGTTGCATAGCGACGTGAAGCATATGATAAAATGGAACTGACAAAGACAAGGGAGACCGGAATGGCAATTTCTGGCTTAATAGCCGTCATCAGCCAGTCTTATCCAATCCCTAGAGTGGCCCACCTGGGTTTCGAACCCGCGACCATTAGTATTTTAGTCCAACGATCTACCATTGAGCCATGGGCTCGTGGTTTTGTCAGCTGAAATCGGGAATATGATGGTAGTGTGGGGCTCACCGATCTGCTTAAAGGAACATGTATGTTACGTTTTGCCCTGGAGCTCAGACTAGAGCTCTCGCAGGCGGTCGCATAGCGACATGTAGCATATGATGAAATGGAACCGACAAAGACAAAGGGAGACCGGAATGGCCATTTCTGGCTTTATAAGCCGTCATCAGCCAGTCATACCCTAATCCCGAAGTGTGTCACACCTGGGATTCGAACCCGCGACCTTTGGTATTTGAGTCGAACGCTCTACCATTTGAGCCACGGGATCGTGTTTTGTCGGTTGTGATCGGGAATATGATAATAGTGTGGTGCTCACCGATCTGCTTAAGGAACATGTATATTACGTTGTGCCCTGGAGCTCAGACTAGAGCTCTCGCAGGCGGTCGCATAGCGACGTATAGCATATGATGAAAATGGAACCGACAAAGACAAGGGAGACCGGAATGGCCATTTCTGGCTTATAAGCCGTCTGAGCCAGTCATACCCAATCCCTAGTTTGGCACACCTGGGATTCGAACCCGCGACCTTTTGGTATTTGAGTCGAACGCTCTACCATTGAGCCACGGGCACGTTGTTTTTGTCGGTTGTGATCAGGGAATATGATGATAGTTTGCGTGGCTCACCGATCTCCTTAAGGAACGTGTATCTTCCGTTGTGCCCTGGAGCTCAGACTAGAGCTCTCGCAGGCGGTCTCATTGCGACGTGTAGCATTTGATGGAATGGAACCGACAAAGACAAGGGAGACCGAATGCATTTTTGGCAGTATAGCAGTCATCAATCCCAAAGTGGCACACCTGATTCGAAACCCGTGACCTCTGGTATTTGAGTCGAACGCTCTACCATTGAGCCACGGGCTCGTTGTTTTGTCGGTTGTGATCGGGAAAAATGATAGTTTGGGGCTCACCGATCTTCTTATTGAACATGTATGTTCCGTTGTGCCCTGGAGCTCAGACTAGAGCTCTCGCAGGCGGCCGCATAGCGACGTGTGGCATATGAGGAAATGGGACCGACAAAGACATGGGAGGCCAGAATGGCCATTTCTGGCTTATTAGCCGTTATCAGGCTGTCATACCCATTACCAAGTGTGGCACACCTGGGATTCTAACCAGCGACCTTGGGTATTTGAGTCGAACACTCTACCATTGAGCCACGGGCTCGTTTGTTTTGTCGGTTGTAATCGGGAATATTATGACAGTGTGAGGCTCACCGATCTGCTTAAGTATTATGTATGTTCCGTTGTGCCCTGGAGCTCAGACTAGAGCTCTCGCAGGCGGTCACATAGCGACGTGTAGCATTTAATAAAATGGAACCGAAAAAGACAAGGGAGACAAGTGTGGCACATCTGGGATTCGAACCTGTGACTTTTGGTATTTGCATCGAACGCTCTAAGATTGAGCCATGGACTCGTGTTTTGTCGGTTGTGGTCGGGAATATGATGATAGTGTGGTGCTCACCGATCTGCTTAAGGAACATGTATGTTCCGTTGTGCCCTGGAGCTCAGACTAGAGCTCTCGCAGGCGGTCGCATAGCGACGTGTAGCATATGATGAAATGGAACCAACAAAGACAAGGGAGACCGGAATGGCCATGTCTGGCTTATTAGCCGTCATCAGCCAGTCATACCCAATCCATAGTTTGGCACGCCTTGGATTCCAACCCGCGACCTTTGGAATTTGAGTCGAACGCTCTACCATTGAGCCACGGGCACGTTGTTTTGTTGTGTGCGATCGGGAATATTATGATTTTGCGTGGCTCACCGATCTCCTTAAGGAACATGTATCTTCCGTTGTGCCCTGGAGCTCAGACTAGAGCTCTCGCAGGCGGTCTCATAGCGACGTGTAGCATTTGATAAAATGGAACCGACAAAGACAAGGGAGACAAGAGTGGCACACCTGGGATTCGAACCCGTGACCTCTGGTATTTGAGTCGAACGCTCTACCATTGAGCCACGGGCTCGTTGTTTTGTCGGTTGTGATCGGGAAAAATGATAGTTTGGGGCTCACCGATCTTCTTATTGAACATGTATGTTCCGTTGTGCCCTGGAGCTCAGACTAGAGCTCTCGCAGGCGGCCGCATAGCGACGTGTGGCATATGAGGAAATGGGACCGACAAAGACATGGGAGGCCAGAATGGCCATTTCTGGCTTATTAGCCGTTATCAGCCAGTCATACCCATTACCAAGTGTGGGACCCCTGGGATTCTAACCAGCGACCTTGGGTATTTGAGTCGAACACTCTACCATTGAGCCACGGGCTCGTTTGTTTTGTCGGTTGTAATCGGGAATATTATGACAGTGTGAGGCTCACCGATCTGCTTAAGTATTATGTATGTTCCGTTGTGCCCTGGAGCTCAGACTAGAGCTCTCGCAGGCGGTCACATAGCGACGTGTAGCATTTAATAAAATGGAACCGAAAAAGACAAGGAAGACTAATGTGGCACACCTGGGATTCGAACCCGTGACCTTTGGTATTTGAGTCGAACGCTCTACTATTGAGCCAAGGGCTCGTTGTTTTGTCGGTTGTGATCGGGAATATGGTAATAGTGTGGGGCTGACAGATCGGTTTAAGGAACATGTTTGTTCCGTTGTGCCCTTTAGCTCAGAGTAGAGCTCTCGCAGGTGGTCGCATAGTGATGTGTAGCATATGATGAAATGGAACCGACAAAGACAAGGGAGACAAGAGTGGCACATCTGGGATTCGAACCTGTGACTTTTGGTATTTGCATCGAACGCTCTAAGATTGAGCCATGGACTCGTGTTTTGTCGGTTGTGGTCGGGAATATGATTTTTCAGATTTATTCTTATATAGCAGTTGATGTTCTAAATGCGTGTGGAGCAGATTTTCCCGTTTCGCCGCCATATATACCATCACAGGCATCGCATTTGATCTTCTAAACGACTTCGTCCTTATCCTTAGAATCAATACAAGCTGCGTGCGTAAAAGTCGTCAGTCCTGCGCCTTTTTATTTGGTGTTTTCGCAAGTGTCTTTCAACGAGTTCTATTACATTCCCCATTTGGAAAAGATTCGCCATGTATTTGTTTCAGGCACCTGATTGGAACTATCTAGTTCCTTTTCTTTTAACTTTTATTGCTTCCAGCATCGGTAACGTAATATGTAGGGTAAAAATTTTGATAAACTAATTAAAACATGTTATTTAACTCGAGCTAATCTCGAGGTTTCTTGAAAGCCATCGTCAATCGGCACGATGAGTTGATTATTTATTGTACAAAACATTTTAAGGAAAAGTAGAGGCGATCCAAATCGATAAACAATGACACACAACGGCCGCTTTT
>WEDG01007949.1:0-63895 GCA_017591395.1 Schistocephalus solidus
TGCTCCTCGGATTGTCTAAAGGGAACGAACATTCGGGGCTGCTGGCGCGAGCAGACTCACCCGAGCGAGGCTGGAGGGTATGGCGCGGGCGATAGGGATGGCGGATGTTGTTATTTGCTTGAGTTTTACGACCGTGATTTTTGCGATCTGCGAGCTGCGGCCGGCTGCGGAAGACGTGAGACCAGTATTTGTTTGGGGCGCCTTTTCTAGCCCCACTTCACTCCGTGAGGAGGGACAAACAGTGATGTCTCTACATAGGGCTGCTCGGACATCCCAGACGGGCTGCCGAACTCCACTATGGGTCACGGTTTTTTAGTGGGAGAACGACCCGAGTTAGCCTGAACCGCCTACGGGGTTGCTGTCGCGCCCCAGCGTAGGACTTTTAGAGGGGGATGTGGGAAGTTTCGGGCGTCAAGCATACCGGGTTTGGAGGCACGCACAACAGCCGAGACCGTCACCTGGTTTAGCCCGCCGGTCGTGACGGTTGCCCGGGGTGTGGCCGCTGGGAAGAACCCAACTTCGAGGAGCCACAGGTGAGAGTTGGGTACCAGTTAGAGGCGGCCACAGGCGCATTCACCACCTGTACGAGACAAATGGAGCGACCAAGTGCTACCTTTGTGGTGCTTCCCCTAACTAGTACGCCCTACAACCCCCACATACTGGTGCAGGTCACATGGTAGGCGCGGCTAGCACTCACTCGAGTTGCAATATAAACTTCATGCATCAGGGTTTACAAATGCTTTTAGGGACCATTATAACCTATCACAGTTGGTGAACTTCGCCGCAGCTGATGGACTTCAATGTGCGGGCGAAAACTGGGAAGAAGAAACTCTTCGTTTAATTAATTGAAGCTTTCGACATGTTTTCCAAAGACCTTTATAATTAAATTAGCCGAAAATAGAACAGAAAACCGAATTTATCGCTATTTACTCGTGAAAGGAATCTTGAGATGTGGTCCACATCTACAGTTCCCTCTCCACATGACCAGCAGGTGTTGGCTGGGCTACAATTTATTCATTGAAATCCGGTTTGTTTTGATTTTACTCAGGATTCTTATGCTTCATCTGATATGCCGTCTGTGTACCTTCTGCACTGCCTGTGTGCGCACGTTAGTGTTTTTGCCTCGATCCCGGTGAGGGTTTTGATTGGTTGACTGTTGAAAGCGCAGTATATCTGAAACAGTCCTTCAACAATATGTCTGTATCTCCCTTACCGACCCCCCCCCCGCTAGCACGCCCTGCCCGGGTCCGAACTGGTGTGCGATTGCATGTCTGTGATCTTTGCCATCCATTTGAAGCTTACTAGCTTCATGAAGTCACTGGAGCGGCGTGCGATCAGTCCCGTACAAAACCTGCGTACAGCTCATTTTTCTTACGCAGAATACCGTTTAGATTATCTTTATTAGGGAAAACAGTGTCTCAAGATCAGATTCGAGCCTTCGGTGTTGCAACACCAATGGTTGGGTATGGCTGACTGACGACGGCCAATAGGCCAGAACGGGCAATTCCAGTTTTCCGTTTCTTTGCCGGTAGTAGTGCTTTTCTGCCTCACTGAGCGGCTGCTCGCGGGGATCGAGAGTGAGTTCCAAGGAACAACAGGATGAGTGAGTTACGAAACCGACCTGTGAATGCCCTTTCAACCTCCAACTTTGTTTTATATTTTGGAGATCTTTGCTAGTAATTGGCATAAGGTACGTCTGTTTGATGACAAATATTTCCCTGTGAAGGAGAATTAATCTACTTTGGGGGAAAAGAACGTTAAAAGCTCTCGTTTAGTTAGAAATCAGTCCTTTTTCCGCGTAGTTCAATTAAGTACTCAGGACATTTACAAGAAGATTAGGGGTAGTTAGGCTTTTTGGAATACATACCTGCAAACCCACGCAAACCTGTGCCGGTAAACAGGGTTTATAGGAGTGCTTGCGACATACAGCACCCTGTCTCTGGTTCGTTGATTCTGAAATGTCGGGTGATATCTTTTTTCAGGATAGCTCTTTTATGCACTCACTGTGAATAGACAGAAAGGACACAGAAAATGGCCCGTGAGGGTTATTGTAACGTTTCTCATGCTACTACCTAACGCACTCCTAGAGAACAGAAACAGTCCACTGGCAAACTTGACAATGAAATTTTCCTTCTGCTGCATAAAAATGTCATAACAATCATTTAACAGCCTGCATGTGTATCATCTGTAAGAAAATGTCCCGACTATTTAAGATCAATAGTAAACTACAATTTAAAGCATGAAAACTGCTTCAGCAATCGGATATTTATATGTAAAGCCATCCACCAGCCTTTCAGTGCAATGTCAAGTCTAATACGAGAGTAGTTTTAGGGGAGGTGCCTTTCAAAGGAACGGAAGATATGGTTGACATTATGCAACAGGTCATGAAATCATGCAACCCCAGCATACACCCACCGTCTTCCTCGTCTCATCTGCCCGCTCTTCATTCGATCATTGTATTGGCTAGCTCGGTCATATGTGCCTCCGTAAAAATCTTCGGCATAACACCTTGGCCCAGGCTTCATCACCACTTCTCGCCTGCTGTGCATAAACCTACCACACAACACGCGCATTAACGTCACGCCTGTAACACCATGCTTCTTTCCTGCACCAAGCATGTGATCCGCTCTATCATGTTCCGTCCTACGGCGCCTCGCCGCAGAACAGAACATGATGCAAGTGGGGTGCATGTACTTCGGTGTATCCTGGTACAGCTGGAGTCTATGGCTGTTCTGTTTTCTTCGTCACTACACTCATTCCAGTCACTGGCTGACCGACAGACTGTTTCATAAAAAGAGCCAAGAGGTGTAGGGCAGACGGTGAGGAGTCCATCCTCATGACACAACAGTTAATTCACAAATAGAATATATCCGACGTACTTCGATCAAACATGACATGGCAGTAGGCGTGGCTTGAAAATTTTACAACTGACGGTCCTAGGAGGGGGGGGTATTCTTGAGTGACTGGAGGACTGAGAGTCAAGCTACAACGGCGCTCTATAGATTGCGCATTTATGAAACTCTCACGCATGTGAGATTTGAGCCGTCCTTACACCAGCACGCGTAGACGGGCTGTTCATCCTTGTCAGCCACTCCACATGTGGCTGCCTCCGGTCGTCTTGACGTTGCCATGCCATCGGGGCCAGGTGCATAATGAAGAAGGGAGTGCAGTAGACGCTTCGAAAGTCTACCTCACTATAAATAAATGCATACACAAGTTCCTGGTGTTGCACCTCCTCCCACTGTGGAGCAGGTGGCGAACGTCGTCGTTCGCAAGGCTTGAGCTATCTGCCTTTTTCCATGCTCCCGATCACCATTATTTGCTTCTCCGTGGTGAGCGTTCACTCTGCCTTTTCCAAAATATCCCGCTAGCCAAGCAAGCTAAAAGTACTTTCCGTGGAGGTTCTGGTTTCCTTTTTGTCTAGGCTTGTTTGCTTGCTAATAGTGCATTTTAGTCAATGAAAAGGGAGGAATTTTCTGCGTTTCAGGGAATTTTTCACCGTCTTCTGCACTGCTACAAGTGACTTATCTCGGAATTTCCTTTCTGCTGCATCCACATGCCAACTGACTCTACACTAGTGCTTATTTGAGACGGCTCTCGTGTTCCCACTTCCTGTGTGTTCGATAAATTCTCTTAATTTTTTTGCATACTGTTCTCTAAAAGGGGTTTTATCCTGGAGGGTTGTCTGAAGAAGTCAAGAGCGACAGCGCCTACTCGTGGAGAATCCTAACACACTGACTGAATTTTTGAACTTTTGGTAAGTGGGAAAGATCAACTAGGGTACGTGGCAGATCAAATCCGAAGTATGGCCGTACAGAAAGCATACTGACTGCTTATTGAGCCTCTCTCACCCATTTAAGCTGAATCAGCACTTGTTTGCACTGATACTTCAACGTTCCAATGACTGCGTACAGGTAACTGCATTCCGTAGAAGGATACAAACAATATGCAGTTCGATACAGCTTCCTTCAAATCTTATGAAAGAACAAAAAAATATTTTGGTTCGGAAAATATGCCCAGACGTGGGGATAGGAACATCACATAGGAATGCAGGTTGACTTGTTCTACATTCCAGGAGGGGTACCTGTTCCAGTCTCCAAACCCTAACCTAACCCAAACCCGTGCCCTGGCATTAAGCCTTACTCAAAAATTAGCCCTAATCCTAACCCTAAACTCCATCCTCCCCTGAATCCTAACGTTAAACCCCACCTTAGCCTTATCCTTACCCTAATCGCCCCGAAATTTAGCACAAGACCATATGTAGTACATAGGGTTTATTCCCACGCCTTACCGAAAATAAAATTCCGAGCTTGCAGTGATTTTCAACATTTAAAAAGAAAACTGAACTATCCAGAATGTAACCCATCCCCGCTCGGCCGACAGAGCATGGGTCGGTTTGGATCCTGGACGAAAACTGGTCGGAACGTCAATAAAAACATGCGTTCTTGGGACATCTTTTCAATTGGATAGCCTGGTTTTTCAAGAAAGCTGCGCTTATGAGTGCGAAGCAAAGTTAATTTATGCAGAAGCACAGCTTATCAGTATCAAATAAAAAAACCGTTATTCCAAACACTTGGCGTCTTTAGAAAATGCTATGATGGTGACACTAGAGGAAGTGGAATCCGTTCTTTTTTGGTGGGAGGCGACAAGAGTGGAGGCAGAATTGTCACTGGCCAAAATTAATTCCTCAGTTCGGACTGATAGTGGTGGAAGTCTAAATATCCGAATTTCATGGTGGGAGGATGCTTAGTTCAGAGCAAGTCGCCGCTACGAAATCGTAATGAACCACGAAAAGGCGTACCATCCGCAAAGTGGAAGGGCCTAGGCGTACTGACAATCAGGTATTACCATGCAATTGCTTCCGGTGCTTCCCTTCGTCCCAGTAAATTTTGAGCGCTAAGAAGCGTCATAAAAGTTGACTAGTGGTATGCTTTAACCAGACGAGCTGCAATAACTTGTGGTCTTGAAAACCACAATAGAGTTTTTAGATTAAAGGAGTTTAGAAGTCTGGCCGAACAGGAGAGGTACAGTGGAATGGCCATTGCTGACTTATTCGCCGTTATAAGTTAAAGACAGCCCAACCACAAGCTGCGAATTCGAGATTAGAACGCTAGTCAACTGATGATTGAGCAATGATCCCGCTACTGCGCAACTACCCAGTTCGCGCCCTCTGGGCTGAGATTGAGAGTACGTAGTCACATGAGAGTGGCGTGCGCCGATCGATTCGGATTGCAAGACAGAAAGAACAGTTGCGCTTCGCCTAGAAGCCGAGCGTCTGCAACTAATGTAGACGGCTGTATGGAGACTGGTTGTTAATAACTGAGCAGATTGACCGAAGTAAGTAAGTAAGGACCGTTTCTGACCTATGTTAAACCTTCACCCCAGGTGCTGCTACATCGGAGCTTTGAACTCAGGTCCAGTGGTTTAAGGAAAAGTTAATCGTCATTATCAGTTTAGCTGCATAACTCAAATCCACCTCATGGAAGACTAACTTCGTCAACCTCTCCGAAAAATAAGGAAACACAAATTGCCTTTACGGTTTTTCATCTGTAAAAGATCAAAAGTACGGTCGTTTTGGAGGTGATGACAGTTTGACCGTTGGTTTTGACGAGGGTCACCGTGTGCCGCACAGCATGGTTGCGCAGGACCGAGGACTTATGCTTGAATTACATTCTAGTAGTAGTTAGCGTGCGCTGCATCTACTACACTCTCTTGCTCTCCAATCTGGGCCCGATGTCATGACCAAGTCAAGATGATCGGAGGCGGGAGACAGCGCAGGTGGCTGGCACGGTCGGAGCCGCAACACCTGAAGGTAGAAGAAAAGGAGCCAGAACAGAAGCAAAACATACAAAATTATCAAACATAAAAATGAATATGTTTTCGTCAACCCTTCGGATAACTTCTTTAAATCTTCTTTATGGTACATTTGTGAACTAAATTCAAAGACGTTTGGACGGGCGTTGGACCATCTTAATAAGTGTTCGATGTTTAATCTTGGGATAAATTTTCTTTTTCTTTGAAAACAGGTGTTAAATAAATGGAGTGAAAATCAATTTTTTACGACGAGTTGGTCATTGTCATCTTCCAGCCTAATTTAAATTCATAATTTGGTGCAGTGTCTTTTCAGGTTTTCGGGTTTTCGCGGTTCCTTTGCTATTCTACCATGAAAAGGTGACTGGTTTTTGGTTACTCCAGGCACATGGTACAGTCTACGGTTTTTTTCTTCAAAAGACGAAGTCGACTTTTCAGTTTGCCTCGCCTCGCCTCCGCAGGCCTCTTGCCTTCGTCCTGTACGCAGATGGATTTCGCATCCCCTGCCTTCTCAGCACTACAAGAAGACGAAGTCGACTTTTCAGTTTGCCTCGCCTCGCCTTCGCAGGCCTCTTGCCTTCGTCCTGTACGCAGATGGATTTCGCAACCCCTGCCTTCTCAGCACTACAGGTATTTAGTTCGCGTGGGTGAATGTTAGTTTCCTGATTGGTCAAGAAGTAGCGGTCTTCGCGTTCATTTCACACCGCGGATAAGCCAATTTATTTAAAAGGGCTTCCCCGCTGGGATTGCGCTAAAACTGCCATGACAAATTTATTCCCCACAACTTTGCATTCCTGATCAGTGATTTGGGAATTCGCTATTTTTATTCATACTGCGGAACAGGCTAAACTATTTTTAGACGAAATTGAGACGTGGTTTCGCATGTCATCTGAATCGAGCAAAAATCCACCGGAATTTCCATTTTCATACGGTTCCGTGAGACCGTTTAAAAGGTCATAAGGTGGGGCACGGGAATAGGGGCCGCGTATTGCAAGTGGTCTTACAATAAATCACAGGGGGGTTAGTGTTAGGACAGGGGAGCAGGTGACCCCTGAAATTTAGCGCGAGACAACCTGTAGTAGGGGGACCCCATATTTCCGTGCTCAACCACTCATAAAATACCTTTGAATCCAAGGCCATGTACTTTTCATAGAGAAAGCATAGTAGCAGAACAGCAGACTGCGGGCAGGAGAAGAAATTTTCAAAGCGTGTTCGGTCCAAACTTACGGGCTTTTCCCAGGAAAGATTAATAGCCTTCCGTCGGCAGGATTGTTGTAGTCCTTGGAATTATTTAAGGACATTTGGAAGGAGGCAGCCCTTTCCTTAAGGCCCCCATTCATTCTTCGGTGACAAGTTTCATGGAAAGATTGGCTTAAATTCGAGCAGACGAGCAGACGAAAGCATGAATTGAGGTCGATCAGAGGTACCGAGGTATTTTAAAATGATTTCACCTACCTGGCAAGAATACAATTTTCCAGGCTGTAGGAACGATAGGTCGGAATTTAATCAAGTCAAAAAGTTCCCATAACAATACACAAAATCACTGCATGGATATTCTGCCGCGTGAAGTGTTCCATGAGGGCATCTTAAGGTAGTCTACATCGGTTGTTTAGCAACTAAAAAAAGATTTTAAGTACTGTCAGTTTGGCGACGTTTTTTAACTGACGGTTGTGGAGTACTCAACGAACTCGAAAGCTCCGATGAGTATTCGCCTCGGCTAGGTGACCGGGTATTCCGTTTCGCCTTTACCGTGCCCATAGTTTCAATGCTTCTTGTTACGTACTGCTTACTTTCATCTAATATTAATAGAAAACCCTCAAGAGAAACCGTCCAAACGGGTGTCTGCTGGTCCACTCGAACTATTGCATGCAAACAGCTGAGTTGTATGCTGTTCAACTAGGCGAATAGCCACAGGATGACACTTATTATACTTGTTGTAAACAAAGGCTTGCAAAAGGTTGTCTGTGTACAGGTTCTAAAATTTCAGACAAGCGTTCTGCCTATTCCCTTTGCTACATAGCACGAATGCAAAGGGCTAGGTTCAGCTTCGAGCCCCAAGGCTTCTCCGTGCGGTTCTCAATTTATTTATATACATTTACATATAAGTAAATATCAAGTGCATAGAAACGGTTTTTATGACATACATATTTATACTTGATACTAGCGGATGCCAAACACAGATCGGCGGGGACATCCGCGAATAGAATGCAATCTCATGGCAAATTTGCTCGTGTGGAAATTTACTACAAAATTCAGGAGTGCTTGCCTTCCGAAATTACCTCCATGGCAGAATTCAAAGATCATTTCCCAAAACGCCTACGTACCGGAAATAAAATAGCGATGGTTGTTATTTTCAGCTCCACTCCTGCCCCTCGAATCAACAAAGGAGATTCTTCTGGCCGGAATTGATTATATGGCCACCCCCAGCATGACAAGTACATAAGAACGTGGCATAATAAGGCAGGTGTCATTGAACTCAATTTCAGGAAGAGTACCTACTCCCTGGGCAGTTCGACCGTCGATTTCGACGAGGTCCACCGTATGCTCCACACCAGGTGGTGCAGGGACGGTGACTTGCACGTGAATTAGTTTTAAGCGATAGTAGCCTTGCGCTGCAGCTACCGCACTCACTCCTCCTCCCCCACCTGAGCCCGGTATCAAGACAAGAGACCTAATACCTACCTACTCCCATGTAATAACCTTAACGCAAACTCTGACCTTGCCTTAACCCTTATCCTGACCCCAGCCTTAACACCAATCCTGCCTTCGAACGTTATCTTCACCCTTATCCTTAACACCAATCCTGCCTTCGAACGTAATCTTCACCCTTACCCTTAACACCAATCCTGCTTTCGAAAGTAATATTCACCCTTACCCTTAACACCAATCCTGCTTTCGAACGTTATCTTCACCCTTATCCTGAACACAAATCCTGCCTTCGTACGTAATCTTCACCCTTACCCTTAACACCAATCCTGCCTTCGAACGTAATCTTCACCCTTACTCCTTAACACCAATCCTGCCTTCGAACGTAATCTTCACCAGCATTTCCATTGAATTTAGTGCAAAGCCACTCGGGGTGGTGGTACACCACCTGGAGGGCTGGTATGACGGGCTGACGACGGCTAATATGCCAGAAATAGTCATTCCAGTCTCCCTTGCCTTTGCCGGCAATATTCATCTGCCTACTCTACTACTATCCACTGTGTGGCTGCTGGCGGTGCTTGAGAGTGAGCCTCAAGACGGAGTGGAACGAGTGAGTTCTGTTAGCCATCAGTGAGCGTTCATCAACGGATGGAAGTCAATATGCCCGATCTAAATCGGCAAGACAACGAGCCCTTGGCTCAATGGTCAGAGCTTTGGACTTCTGTTCAAGGGGTTGTGGGTTTGATCCTCGGTTGGAGCACTACCTGGGGTTGGGTAGGGCTGGCTGACGACGGCTAATATGCCAGAAATAGCCATTCCAGTCTCCCTTGTCTTTTCTGATAATATTCAAAGCCACCCACATTTCTGGAGGTTCCTATTCCCATATCCTGTAGGGGAGGGAGACACATAAACACTACTCCCTTCACCTTTCCCTCATCACAACAGCTGCACAGTTATACCCCGTTTCTACGGGGCTGAGGGACTAAAATAAACTAGTTACGAAGCGATTGACCGAAATCTACATCTACATAAACTGGAATGCTCCTATTTTAATGCCTTTTTTCGGTTCTAATCGGAAAAAATATATAAATTTATCAGCTCGCTCGGTATAAGACGGGTACTGGGGGTTTCTAGTCCTATCTACAGAAGGTTAAATAGGTTAAAAGCCACTTCCTGATGCCTGAGCGGGTAACCGTACTTGTGGGCATGAACTGGCTGAGCGATAGGGTGATGAGTAATCACAGGTGGCTGCCCACACACATTTGAAACGGGTTACGAGGTCAACTTTGTAGCCGCCAAGAGAGTTGCCCTTGACGGAAGACAGACGATCGGAGAATTGGTTGGAACCTCGGCCTCGGATGAGAGCTCAAGCAATCCATGTACCTATCAAGAGCCGGCATACCAAACCCTGTGCAGTCACCTTCGGATCTGCAACATCTATCGTTGATTAGCTAACCCCCCCCCACCCCCCTAAAACTGTCGAATGCCACCATACCACAGTCATCTCTGCGGATGAAATCCTAGGTTTCCAGTGCTCGTTCAGTCTTCTTCTTCCTTACGTGCTGGAAACATTCGCTGAGCAGCAATCTCTTCCAGAGTGAGATGCACACTGGTATCTGGAGTCAGCATGCTTTATTGAACATACTTAGCATTGTTGTCAACGTTACTCCGTATCGCAAACCTGCAATTAAAACATTCCCAAAGAAATAAGTTATCATTTTGCGAGTTAAGCTGCCTAAGGTATTGCGCTTTATAGATGAAGATGATCAACCGAATAGTGTGGCATTGTGTGTTCAGTTTAGATGGAATGTTCTAACAAGTTATTTAGTTTTTTTAGATTATCAGAATGACTACCTAGGTAAAAGCTAATCAACCGTCTGAGATTTATATCGGCTGGGACAAATGCCAAAAACTAAAAGACGCAAAAGGCACACTTAATTACGGCTTATCTTTAATGTAAAACTGTTTATATTAGACAAATTTCACGCAGCCTAGAGAAAGACACCGGATTCCCACGTGAATCCAACATCATAGACAGGCGCAGATAAGAGTAGTGACGACACAAAGCGTGCACTATTGATACAACGTAGTGGCCGCGCGACCACATGCCAACTCTAATTAACAGCTCTCGGGATCACCGCTGAGGGTTGTAATTTGATGTGATGGTGACTGGGTAGTCCGCATCCGAGTTGTGAAGTCTCGCAATGTCACCATCCGTGTTTTATGTTGGCGTGGGCCATTTGACTTACTGTCATTGGAACTTTTGGTCACTCACGCCCTGCCCACGTCACTGATTGCCCTGCGCAGACAAAGTCTCAGCACAGAATATGGGAACGGGAGGTCACTGCACCTGTTGATGAACTGCGGGCCTGAGAACCATGACTGAAGCAGCTCGCGGCTCATGTGGTTGTCACCGCTTGCGAGGATTTCGGCCTCGTGAAACTTGAAAATATAACCGGGTCTCCCCAATTAGATGTCCAGTTTTAACCTCTTGATTCTGTTAATTTATCTTATGGTCTCAGTTAATGGAGCCACTGTTTTTGCTGAAAATTGTGAATGATACTTTCAAAATAAAGCATATCCCCCTCTATCTCTTTCTCTGGGTCCCATCGAATGAGCCGTAACTGGAGAGCTAGCGTCTTTCCTCCTCTCACCACTGCTGCGTGCTCGACCATTCGCGTGCAGATTAAGCCCTAGGTTTCTCCGACGTAGCTAATTTGTGGACAACTGCACCAGATCCGGTAAACGACTCTAGAATTTCCTGCTGTGGCAGAAACGGATTGGTAATGAGAGCGAATAGCTACCCGCGTAAATTTTTCCACGAGTGCATACGCAAATAACATGGAGACTAGGTCCAACCGGTCCTAAATTTGGACGAACACTCTTGTAGGCGAAGAACGTCTCGGAGGCCACCAGTCGCCTCCTCGCTCCACTTGGATTTCCGGTTCCACACAGGCTGGAGGTAACCATTAGGTGCCAGGTCATGACACCGAAAGACCCCCGGACAGAGGAGAGGGGGGCCGCATATTCGATCACTACTGCGGTTTTTGGTTTGGTCATTCTGGTGGACGCTTCAGCAGCTTTGCTAAAGGGTCTCTGCGGTCACAAAAAAAACCCAGACAGATAATCACATATTTCAAAGCTTGCATTCAAAAACATATTTCAGTCGAATTTAGTTTCAGAGAATCAGCTTAATATGCAGGGAAAATGTCTTTTCAGCATGTTAACAGATGGTTTTGGTCAGACGTACATGCCAGGAGTGGATCATAAGGTTCGAACACTAGTTTATTCTCACTGAGTGGCCATTATTTTGTTAACCTCTGCAGTCCCAAGGTAGGAGATCAGAAATTCCAGACTAGAGTATTCGGCAGTTTAAATCTCCGCCTTGGTTGGATGCCTACAAGAAACTGAAAAGACGGGGACAGTAAGAAACGATTTAACCCGGAATCGTAAGACAAATGCGTATGCGAACATTGATGGTTGTGGCGGCATCTAAGCAGAGAAAGCGTGCGTCGGTTCTGAGCAGGATATTTGTCAACCCGCTACCACTAGGGTTGTAGGATAAGTTCGTGGAAGTGAACCACACAGCGAGCACTGAATGGTAGTTGATTGGCAATGCAGCTGGGAATGGCGTGCACAGGACGCGAATGGGCACATTCATCCAGACTTGAGGCACTGTCGCTGGGGTCTATTCAGGTCGTAGGGTAGTGAGGAACCAGCAGTAAACGTGAACGGCTGCCGAAAAAGACAGGTGCTCTGAATGGTCACTGCGCAGTACATCAACAAACGCAATGACCCTCGTTCCAATATTGCGTGTTGAGACCTAGCTTGGACGAGGGTGCGGACGACCAACACTTCCAACGAAAGCTGCTAATTACAGTACGCAGCTGCACACTTTGTGCCTACCCTACCCTTATCTGCGAATGTCTGTGAGGATGAGTTTCAAAGGGAATCCGAAACACCAGAGCAATAAAATTTGTGTTCCAGCGATTGCACCTTCTCCTTCTGAGTTAGGTTTTCATTTTTGTGGCATTTGTAGCCTAGCGAGGTGTAGTGGGTACTATTTAGAGGCAGCACCACACAGTTAGCATTTGGCCACTCCATTTGTGTCGTACAGGTGGTGTATGCTCCTGTGGCCGCCTCTAACTGGTACCCAACTCTCACATGTGGCTCGCGAAGCTGGATTCTTCCCAGCAGCCACACCCCCAGCAACAGTCACAACCGGCGGGCTAAACTAGACGAGGGTCTCCAGTGTTCAGTGTGCCTCCAAACCCGGTATGTCTGACTTCTGAAATTCCCACCACCTACCCCCATCTCAAAAGTCCTATGACGAGCGCTACAGCAATCCCGTAGGCGACCCAGGCTAACTCGGGTCACTCTCCCACTAAAACAAAATCGTGACCCATAGTGGAGTTCGGCAGCCGTCTGGGACAGCACTGCTTGCCTTTTCGCGGAGGAAGGGGCTAGAAAAGCTGTCCTAAACAAATACTGGGTCTCACGTCTGCTACAGCCGGCCGCGGCTCGCAGATCACAAAATACACGCTCATCATCAACGCCTCCAGCCCCCACTCCCAATGAAGAGTTCTCACGCGGCGAAGGACAAATTCCACGAGGACTTGCATGCCCTCCTGGCAATTGTGCCGAAGGTGGATGAGTTTATTAGCCTTGGTGACTTCAATGTCCAAGTTGGGACAGACCACGCTGCCTGGCAGGGAGTGCTGTGTCCCCACAGTCTCGGTAGCTGTAACGATAACGGCCTCCTTCTTCTGCGCACCTGTGCGGAACACCGTCTCCCGCCTTCTGACGCGGGAGAAGACCACGTGGATGCACCCTCGGTCGTGGCGCTGGCAGCTGCTTGACTATGTTCTCGTCCGGCGTCGAGATCGACAGGATGTGCTGGTGACGAAGGCGATCCGCGATGCCGATGGTCAGACGGATGACCGCCTCGTCCTCTCTCAGATGAGGCTACGAATTCCACCCTGCCGAAAGCTCCAAGGTAAGCGACCGCCAGGTAAGTTAAATACTCTTTTGTTAAATTTGTCTGCTCATTGTTTTGAGTTCAGCAACCAAATAACCCAGAAACTGGAGGACCTAAATGCTCCAGATAATAACGCCACCGTGGAAACACGATAATGTAACCTGCGAAAGGTTATCCAGTCCACCGCCCCTCGAAGTCCTCAGATGCGCACGCCGTCAACACCAGGACCGGTTTGACGACAATCACGCCGACATCAACAAATTACTCTCGGAGAAGAATCGACTGCACAAAACCTTCATGGAAATTCGGACTGATACGATCAAAGCAGCCTTCTTCAGATGCCGACGCCTTTGCAGCAACGGCTGTGGGGTATGCAGGATGCCTGCCTGGATGGTCCGAAAAGCTGAGGAAACCAGGGGTATGCGGACCGCAATGAAATGAAAAAAACTTTTTCAAAGCCATCAAGGCCATCTACGGCCCCTGCATCAAGGGAACTGCATCACTGCTCAGCTCCGACAGCATAAAACTTCTGGTGGATATATCTCAAATTCTGAGGCGCTGGGCTGAGCACTTCAGAAATGTCCTTAATTGCTAATCAGCCATCTCCGATGCTGTCATTGACCGGCTCCCATCAAGTGGACACGAACAATGACCTGGATCTGCCGCATGCCCTACCAGAAACCATTCGGGCCGTGCAACAGATTTCCAGCGGAAAAGCAGCGGGACCCGATGCAATCCTGCCGGAAGTCCACACGCACGGCACGCCCCGGCTGATGGTAGAACTCACAACACTATTCCAGGAGATGTGGCACCAAGGACAAGTTCCTCCGGATTTCAAAGACGCGACCATCGTCCATCTCTACAAGTGGAAGGGGAGCCGGCAACTCTGTGATAACCACAGAGGCATCTCGTTGCTCAAAATCGCAAGGAAGATCTTCGCCCGTTTCCTTCTCAATCATCTGGACGGCCACCTAGAACAGGGACTGCACCCGGAAAGCCAATTGGCTTCCGATGACATGCGGAACAACCAACATGTTTTTCGCCGTCCGCCAGCTACAAAAGAAGTTCCAGGAGATGCGAACTCACCTCTATACTATCTTCGTGGATCTGAATAAAGTCGTTGACACGGTGAATCGCCACGAATTGTGGTAAATCATGCAGAAATTAGGCTATCTTGAGTGGATCACGCACACGGTGCGTCAGCTTCATGATGGGATGACGGCGCGTGTCACTGACAACGGTACGGTATCCGAAGCATTCGCAGTGACCAACGGAGTGAAGCAGGGCTGCGTACTGGCCCCAACCCTCTTCAGTCTTATGTTCTCTGCTATGCTGCTGGATGCATTCTGTGTTAGGCACTCTGGGATCCGCATCGCCTACCGAACTGACGGGCACCTTCTCAACAGTCGGCGTATACAGGCCAAAACGAGCGTGTCGACGGCTATAGTTCTGGACTTGCTCTTCGGGGACGACTGCACCCTTAACACCGAGACGGAGGAGAACATTCAAAGGAGCATAAGCCTCTTCGCCGCAGACTGTGCCAATTTTGGATTAACAATCAGTACAGCCAAAACGGTTGTCATGCACCAACCGCCACCCAGCACAGTATCCAATGCTCCCTGAAACAATGTCAACGGCACTTAACTTAAAAATAGGGAAACCTTTGCTTATCTGTGAAGCAGGCTGTCAAGCAACATGAGAATCGACGACGAGGTTGCTCAATGGATCGCCAAAGTCAGTCGGACCTTCGGCCGCCTGCAGGCCCCAATGTAGAATCGCCACGGCATTCACCTGAACACCAAACCGAAGATGTACAGGGCCATCGTCTTGCTGACACTACTTTACGGAGCGGAGACCCAGACCGTCTACTCAAAACAAAGCCAGGAAGTTGAATCACTTCCATGTAAAGCTGCGTCCGCAGAATCCTGAAGCTGAGATGGCAAGACAGGATCCCTGACATGGAAGTCCTGGAGCGAACCGGAATCCTCAGCATCCACGCCATGCTGAGGCAAGTGCAACTGCGATGGAGTGGCCACCTCGTAAGAATGGACGACGAGCGACTTCCAAAACGACTTTTCTACGGAGATGTCGCTACGGGTGTTCGCCAACAGGGAGGTTAAAAACGACTCTGCACGGACACTTTGAAGAAACCTCTGAAGCAACTGCAAATCAACCCGGTGACCTAGGAGGACCTCGCCCAGAACAGACTAGCTTGGATAAGATTTGTGAAGATTGTTGCAGCAAACTGTGAGATCAACCGGATCGCCGCTGTTAAGGATAAAAGGGCAGCTTTCAATTCAGAAGCACCGCGGATCAACACCGCAAATGCCCAAGCCCTGCCTACGTGCCCACGGTGTCAACGCACATTCCGCACGCGAATCGGCCTGATAGGACATCTTTCAACTCAATACAACAACAATCCCGCAAAATTAACTTCTGCCCCACCTGCCTCAAACCCCACGACGACGATCACCACCCCAACCCCTGATAACCATTTAATCGATCCCCGTCATCCACAATCACCGATAGCATCCTCCCTCCCCCAACCATTATGCCGATCGCGGTGACGAACACCACTTGCCCCACTCCCGTCACCTCAGTGGCCACCGAATACCTGCCAACTGCTACCTCCACCACCACCACCACCACCACCACCACCAGCGGTGGGGACTCGGTACTAAACTGTCCCCATGGCGATCGCACATTCAACTCACATATCAGCCTAGTTGGTCACTTGTGAATCCATCGCACAGAGACCGGTAAACCAGTGCCAGGAGCACCAACATACACCCACCACAACTGAATCAGCTGTCAACACTGCCCACGCACATTCACACACCACATGGGCCTATTAGGTCCCCTGCGTCTCCATTAAAACCTGAGGTAGAACACCGCGTCGGAAGCAGTCTTCCGGTTAATCCGACGTAGTTTCTTTGCCCGCAACTGCATCAGATCCGATAAACAACTCCAGAAGTTTCTTGCCACGGAAGTTGTTTCTTTGGTCTCATTACCTGACGCCGAATGGTGGCCTCCGGTCTGTGTGTGACTCAGAGCGCTGTCGTCATCGTTGAAGGGGAGCTGTTAATTGCCGTAGTCGTGCAGTAGTATAACGACGGCACCTTATAAATACTGCAACTACCTGTGTACGAATTAACCGTATCTGATACTGTCTCTGAGGATGGGTTTGAGTTGGAATCCGAAATGTCAGACGAATAAAGCTCTTGTCGTAGCGATCGCATCTACTTCTTCCAAATTACCTCCTGGGACTCACATTTTTAATTGTTTTAGCAATGTTGTTGTGTGGAGTGGCTGGCTAGTAGTCTGAGCGTCCGGCTGCGATAGCTCCTTCTTAATGTGACCGCCGGCTATCTCAAACATGTGAGATGTTAGCCGTTCAGTCCCCTGTTGTGTGAAATCCTGGTGCTTGTGTTTGGGGGGCCAGGTCGTGTACGTAGTGCACGTAGACGAGGTCACCAGCAGCTGCGCCCGCTTCCGCATCAGACAACTGACCGGCTCGGACAGTAGTCTGATTGTGAGGGTGGGGGAAAGAGTGAGGTCGAGAGCTCAGCGTATTTTCCTCTCTATAAACAATCTGACGCGTTTGAAACTATCACGGTGCGCTAAAAGCCGTGGCTTGGAAAATTGCCATCTGACGAGATAACTCGGACCGCGTGGTCAGCCCAGTGTGTGTTTTATGTGGAGTGTTTGACAGGCGGACTGAAGGTCAGGCTACAATGGCTCCTTCTTAGTGTGGCCTTCATGGCACTCCCACTCCGTAGGGCACCACGCCAGGTGTGTTGGTACGCCCAGGGGCGGCTAAGGCCACGCCAGTCATCTGCGCCCTCTCCCATATTCCGGTTTCTTGACGCTCTCATGACAACGGGCTCAGGTGGGGGAGGATGAGAGAGTGCGGCAGCTGCAGCGCAAGTCTAATATCACTTAAAACTAAATCAAGCGCATGTCATCGTCCCTGCACCACCCTTCTTTGGAGCATACGGTGGACACCGTCGGACTTCGACGGTCGAACTTAAAAACAACCTAAAAACTAACAAATTATGACGGTCCAACTATCGCATTAGTAGCCTAGCGCTTTCAAAATGTATTCCTTGCGTCGAAGTGAATAGGTTTATTCTGACGAAGTTAGGATTAGTTCCAATGTCTGTTGACTGAAATTTCAGCCGTGCGATGCTCAGCTCTTTGTACGTGCTTTTGAGTAAAGGTCACGAATCTCACCCCTCGTCTGGGTAAACCTTTCTGATAGCTTTTCGTCCAGTGTAGCAAACGACTACTTCACACCTCTATTAGACCTAAATACTATTACAAATAAGGTAACAAGACGAAAAGACACTATCGTTCAAAGCTCTCGAACCCAGTCAATATCAGGCGGTATCCTTTATTGTCACAGGAAAAGATGTCTCACATGAGGGCATATTAGTTTTTAAGGCAGAAATTTCAGACGAGTTCTCAAATCCATTCTCAGAGATATGCGAACTTTGCAAAACAAGGATTTTGCATCGGTATTCAAACCCATCCACCCGCCTTGTACCACTGCATATGACTAGTTATTGTGGTAGTAATAGGCAATTGTGGGACTAAGATGCATTACATAACCGATTGTGTGGCGTTCTGTAAGTCTGGGCTAGGCAAATGTATCTGTTGAACGACTCACGATCCGAATCCTCGCGCACTCTATTGGTCAAAACTCACCGGATAATAAAGGCGGTCTCGAAACTGAAGGTGTTGTGAGCAGTGAGGACTGACGAGAGATAGTGTGCCCTTATCGAAGGACCACTCTGTGTTTGTGTGACCTGGTCTCCACTGTTCGCTTATTTTGACCTCGCGTACTTAGGGCCTGGAATGCCACATGACAATTTGACCGTCGATTTCGACGAGGTCCACCGTATGCTCCAAAGAAGGGTGGTGCAGGGACGGTGACTTGCACGTGAATTAGTTTTAAGTGATAGTAGCATTGCGCTGCAGCTACCGCACTCTCTCCTCCTCCCCACCTGAGCCCGGTGTCAAGACAGAGTCAAGAAGACCGGAATTGGGAGATGGCGCAGGTGGCTGGCGCGGCCGGAGCCACCCCTGGGTGTACCACAACACCTGCCATATTAAGAAGGAGCCATTGCAGCCTGACTCGCAGTCCGCAAGTCAGCCACTCCACACAACACACATTGGACTAACTGCGACGTCTGAGTGTAATTGTTCGTTGGCAACCCCAATGCTCGACGCTTTACTCTCGAAATTTTAACAGACGGCGTTTCTGTGACACGTATCATCCGGTGACAAGAAGGGCAGAGTTTGCCAGTTGCTTTTTTACGCGCCAATGCTTTGACCCGAGCACCTTGGTAGCATGACTGCCGACTCCCGGTTGAGGCCTACTTGTACTCAAGATCTTGCCTGAGCATGGGGCTCCCCAGGGCTGTGCGGATTTAATTCACTACCCTAGCACTTCAACAGGCTCTTATCCCATTTTGGTAAACCAGAGTGACGTCAGAGTAGTTCTGTCGTAATCGTGGCCTGTTAAGCAGGTATCCCTCTGCCAAATACGCCCTGCCACTTGGTAAAACGAGTTCAAAGCTGAGCCTTGGAACTGGTTTGGCGTGCAGCATTCATATTTGATCTATAGGCCCTTATGCAACAGGCGGGCTTTTGAAATTGAGCCGACATCTTTTCTGCACTCCATTCGCATGTGAATCCTCTTATATGTACGTCGATTGGCCTAATTCACCCATTATATACCAAATTTTAACCCTTTTTGTTCATTCGAACTGCAAAAATAAGGTCATCAGCGCACGACGCTGGCACCATATTGAAGGAAGTCCAAATTGATCGATATTTTGAGACGCATTCAAGAGCGATTCTTCGTGGTGAATGGAAGACCTTTTTTGCTGAAAGTTTTGGAATTTTACTTTCAAAATAAAGCGTAGCTCTCTCTCTCTCTGAAGGAGACCATAGTTACTGCAAAATTATCTGAGAACCATGTGGCCTACTTCAACTGGCGGTAGGACATGAGAATGGAAATACTGCTGATGGCCAAAGCGCATGTGCAACAGCAGATGGGCCATAAAAATGCAGTACCTGCTTTGAGAAATGTAAAAAAAGGTTTTATCAGATAAGGACTTTTACGAGGGTGATTTTCTTCAATTGGAAGGAACGCAAATTAAGCGGAAAGTCGGTTTATAACAAGTTGAACTTTGCGCAGTCGAAGCAAGCATCCTAGTGCGTAAAAAATGCCAATCAGTGTTGCAAACTCACGCCAGTAGTCCTTCTTGTGTGAAACTAGTAAATGGCTGATGCGTTTGGTCACCTACCGCACCGTAGGCAATAAAACCACCCACTCGACTTGACTGATGTCAACGACCTTAAAATGTGTGTGTGTGTTTCAAAATGGCTGTACTGCTACTGCAAGGGCACTCGACTGGCTTTCATTCATTGGACAGTTTTCAGACGAGGTGCGGCTCAGTCCTACCTGCTTCACTTTGGGTGTATGATGGAGAACAGGAAGATGGTTCTTCTGCATTACAGGTATACCAAAATCGTTACAAAAAAATCAGGCTTAGAATTTCGGGGTAGACCTAACACTGACACTTCGACCGTATGTAGCAATGAGGTCCACCGTTTGCCCCAAAGAGTGGCCGCAGCACCGGCAACTTTCAGGTGAACTAGGCAAAGTGGACGGGCAGAGCATATATCGCACTCTGTCCTCTTCCATTCCTGCGTCTCCGTGGCAAGGCGGTGTCAAGATGACCTGAGGTGGGCTCAGACATAGTGGCTGACAGAGCCCAATAAACCCACTTACACGTGCCACACACGAACTGGTCACCACACCGTGTAGCAGGCTCAAACAGAGAGGATGGCCCGGATCTCACATAAGTGAGCTTGTGATAGAAATCAAATCAAGAGGGAGCAATTCAGCTGGACTCCCAGTCCTCAGGTCGGTCGACCCACATAAACAGTGTGTACTACGAGGAGAGTGTTACCCTGTCAGCTGGCTACCTTCCAAGTCATGACTCGTGGGGTTTCGTAATAGATTCAAGCGCGGCGTTAACATGCCGTAAGGATGAATTCCTCAGCGTCGACCGCAATCTCTCCTGTCTACCATGCACCGGATGACTGTCAGAGCTAGTCAATTAATGGATTATGGGATTATGTGTAGTGACGATCAAAAATACGTCTACCTTCAGAATCTGGTCATCATTTCATGTGCGAGGGTATATCCAAGAACATGCTTGTTCATTCGTTCCAACAATTCCATGTCCGGGATTCTGTCTTGCCATCTCAGTTTTAGTATTCTGCGGAGACAGCTGAGGTGGAAGTGGTTGAGCTTCCGCGCCTGCTTTTGGTAGATCGTCCAAGTTTCCGCTCCATACAACAGCGTCGGCAATATGACAGCTTTGTACATCTTGAGTTTGGAGATGAGGTGGAGACCGTGTCGCTTCCAAACAACGTTCTGCATGCGTTCAAAGGCTTGGCTGGCTTTGGCGACCCGATGGGTGATCTCATCGTCGACTTTGGTGCTGCAGGAGAGATTGCGGCCCAGGTATGTGAAGGTATCCACAGATTTCAGTTGGGCGCCATTGGCATTGATGTGAGCTGCGGTGTAGGTGGTATTGGGTGGCGGTTGATGCATCACCACCATTTTGTCAGTGTTGCCGCGAAGTCCGAAGTTGACACAGGCTGCAGCGAAGATGTCCATGTTCCTTTGCATTTCCTTTTCTGTCGTTGCATTGACATAGTGGTGAAGAGAAGTTCATGGATGGTGGCTGTGGATACACGCGAATGGAATTGCATCCGTCGTTGATTAAGGATTCGGCCGTCAATCCGGTAAGCGATGCGGATCCCTGGGCGTTAGTCACGGTAGGCGTCCATTAGTATGGTAGAGAACATGAGACTGAAGAGGGTAGGCGCAAGGACGCAGCCCTGCTTCACGCCGTTGGTCACTGCGAATGCTTCGGATACTGTCCCGTTGTCAGTAACGCACGCCATCATCCCGTAGTGCAGCTGACGCACCATAGGTGTGAACCGTTCAAGTCAGCCGAATTTCTGCCTAATTTTCCACAGCCCATCGCGATTCACCATGTCAAAGTCTTTCGTCAGGTCCAAAAGGTAGTGTAGATGTGAGTCCGCATCTCCTGGCACTTCTCTTGCAGCTGGTGAGCGGCGAGGATCATGTCAATTGTTCCTTGGTGTCGTCGGAAGCCAAATTAGCTTTTCGGGAGAAGTCTTTGCTCCAGGTGAGCGTTCAGACAATTGAGGAGAATGCGGGTGAAGATCTTTCTGGTGAGGTTCAAATGCGAGATTCCGTGGTGGTTGTCACAGAGTTGGCGGTTCCCTTTCTTCTTGTTGAGGTGGACAATGGTGGCGTCTTTGAACTCCTGAAGGACTTGTCCTTGGTGCCACATCTCCTGGAAGAGCGCTGGGAGTCGGTTAATCAGTTGGAGTCCACCATGCTTGTAAATCTCAGTATGGATCACGTCCGAGCTAGGTGCTTTCCCACTGTAGAGTTGCTGCACGGCTTTGATGGTTTCTTGGAGAGAGGGCGGGAGATCAAGGTCGGCGTTGATTTCCACTTCAGACAGGCGGCGTCGGAGATGGTGGAGGGCTGGTTGAGAACGCTTTGGAAATGCTCTGCCCACCGCGACAGGATTTGCGGCTTCTCAGTGAGTAGCGTCCTGCGTCGGCACTGAGAAGAGGGGTGGCGCCTTTAACGGGATGTCCGTAGACAGCCTTGGTGGTGGTGAAGAGGTTCTTCCATTCATTTCGGTCCGCGTACCCTTGGATTTCCTCGGCTTTGCGGGTCATCCAGGCATCCTACATCTCCCGCAACCATTGCTATTTAAGGCGGCGACTTTGGTAGAAGGCTGTCTTGTTTGCAGCGGTAGGGTGATCGACGTAGGCTTTGTGGAACTGTTTCTGCTCGACGAGCAGGGCGTTGATGGCTGCGTCGTTATCATCGAACCAGTCTTGGCGCTGACGACAGACGCGGCCGAGGACATCCAGGGCAGTGGATTGGACGGTGTCTGTCAGCTGGCACCAACGGTTCTCCATTGAGGTTTCCACGTCGGTGACTGGACGGTTGGATAGCCTGTTGGCCAGTTCGTTGCTGAAGTGGAGATGGTGAGCAGGCATATTCAAAAAAACAGTATTCAACTTACCTTGTGGTCGCTTACCTTGGAGACATCTGCGTGGTTGCAGACGAAGACTCATATTGGAGAGGATGAGGCGGTGATCCGTCCATACGTTGGCACCGGGGATCACCTTTGTCACCAGCACATCCTGGTTATCTCGCCTTCGGACGAGAACATAGTTCAAGAGGTGCCAGTGTCTCGACTGGGGGTGTACCCAGGTGGCCTTTTGCCGCATCCGGAGGCGGAAGAAGTTGTTGGGCAGAATCAGGCGGTGTTCGGCACAGGTTCTTAGGAGAAGAAGATGGCTGTCATTGAAGGCAGCCAGACCATTGAGACCCAGCACTCCTCTCCACGTGGCAATGTCTGTCCCGATGCGAGCTTTAAAGTCACCAAGGACAATTACCTTATCCGCCTTCGGCACAGTCACCAGGAGAGCGTGTAAATCCTGATAGAATTTGTTCTTTGTCTCGTCGGAGCTCGTCAGTGGGGGTCTGCAGGCGCTGATTATGGTGGCGAACTTGTCTCCCTGAAGAGGCAAACGGAGGTTCATCAGGCGATCTTTGATACCCTGCGGCAGACAGGGCAGATGTCCCACGATGTCGTTCCGGATGGCAAAGGCGACACCAGCGCCGCGTCGATCTGCCTTTGACTGGCCGCTCCAGAAGAAGGTTTAGCCGGCACCCACCTCCTCCAGCTTACCCTGCTCAGAGAATCGGGTCTCACTGAGAGCAGCAATGTCAACCTTGTAGCGGGCCAAATCCCGAGCTAAAAGCTCACTCGAGCAGTCCTGGAGGTACCCCGGAGGGTACGGTGGGGGGCATTAGGGAGGAGTTGTTTTTGGTATTGGTTAGAGCTTTTCGACCGCATGTAATTGCAGTCTGCTACGCACGGTTTGCTGCAGCTGTCGTGAGACCCAGCATTTGTTTAGGGCACCTTTTCTAGCTCCCTCCCTCGCAAGGGGGTAAGCACTGTTGTACCTAAATAGGGCTGCTGAGTAATCCTAAACGGCTACCAAAGTCCACTATGGGTCACGATTTGGGTTAGTGAGAGAACGACTGATTCGCCTGGGCCGCCTACGTGATTGCCTGTCGAGTGTGGAGGAGGAGGGAAGGGTGAGGGGAGAGGGAGAAGAGGGGAGGTAGATAAGTTAGAGTAAAAGATAGGAGGGGAGAGAGGAGGGGGACACGGAGGAGAGGTAGAAGGGGAGAGAGGAGTGGGCTGGGAAGTGAGATGGGGAAGGGCAGAGAGGACGGGAGAGGGGGAAAAGCAGGGGGAAGGGAAGCAGACGTACCGGGTGTGGAGACACACACAACACCGGAGACCTTCGCCTGGTTTAGTTATCCGGTCGTAGCGGTTGCCCGGGTTGTCGCCTTCGGGAAAAACCCAGCTTCGAGGAGCCACAGTTAGAGTTTGGTACCAACTAGAGGCGGTCACGGAATCATTCACCACCTATACGACATAGATGGGGTGACCAACTTCTACCTGTGTGATGCTTCCCCTTACTAGTACCCCGTACACACACGATAGCTCGACCATCGATTTCGACGAGGTCCACCGTATGCTCCACAGCAGGGTGGTGCGCGTACGGTGACTTGCGCGTGATTTAGTTTGAAGTGATAGTTGACTTGCGATGCATCTATCGCACACTATCCCCCTCCCCAACCCATGCCCGGTGTCAAGAAGAACGGAGATGAGAGAGGGCGCAGGTGGTTGGCACGACTGAGGCCCCTAGGCCCTAGCCGCCCCTAGGCGTGCCACCCCCCCCCCCAATGTTCCGCATTTGTTACGGGAGCTCAATAGAAATAACGCCTACCATGCCCTGATTTGACCCCCATGTTGGTCCAAAGCATCTACCACGTGGACCGTTTAGGGGGCACACACACACACACACACCTCATCCTTAATCTCGAGATTTATGGATGCCTACGTTCCCTCTCTCTTTCTCGGTTTTCTGCCACTTAACATAAAAAAGTAAATGCTCATTTGAAAGCGTGCCATCCGAATGCTCTCTTCTGTTGCCGGTGTTTCTTACGTCTTTTTAACCGATATAACAGTACAACGGACACTTCAAAGCGGTCAAGCAATTTGTTAATCCAATTCTGAATGATATTGCCCATCCCACTTCACCCATCCTGCGATGTCTCTGCGTTCAACTTACCGTAGACTTCGACATATCAACGTTCCGTAGTACCATCTCGGGCAAAATATTTAAATGCAAAGGAGATCGAAATGCAGAAACTGAGACTCGAACTGTCCCAATGAAAAACGTATATTTCTTATGCAAAGCCAGTAGTTCTCTCATAATTTCTGACTTTGTATCCTGATCACAGCAATAGAGGAAATTTTTTGCTGAAAATGTCGGAATGCAGCTTTCGAAATAAAACTTATTTCTTTCTCTCTCTCTCTCGCTATCTTTCTTATAACCTGGCTGGAAGAGCCCATAAAGATATTTCAGTGGCAGCCGAAAGCATCGCTGCGGGATTCAATGATAAGATTAAGACTTAACGCCAGCACACGAAGCAACTAAACGATTCCGCGTCGTACTTTTGTTCTTAATCCAGCAATAAAAACTGTAGGAGGCTGAGGATTGAGCGTGCTCAAAAAAATCTCTGATTTACCGAAAGGACCGGTTACCTTGGATTTCTCAACTCGATTGCAAGGCCTCGGATATGCTTTTCCATGCCGAGGACAATCCAGGACTTGAGACCATTAAAGTTGAATAGTCCTATAGGAAGTCTTTTAGCCAATACATAGAGCATCTACCAGCCTGCCGAGGCCTGCGTAACCCTGCGTAGTGGGGATGAGCGCTAGTTGGTTCGACCAACCTGTAAATGCCATAGATGCTTAAAAAGCTCTCCGCAGATATGCAGGTACCCACATTCT
The DNA here is from genome assembly GCA_017591395.1 of Schistocephalus solidus. NCBI lineage: Eukaryota > Metazoa > Platyhelminthes > Cestoda > Diphyllobothriidea > Diphyllobothriidae > Schistocephalus > Schistocephalus solidus. The sequence continues at coordinate 25,450 of WEDG01007949.1, forward strand.
CGTGGTGCAAAAACTAGTCAATTAGAGCCGCGTCCTCCTTTGGTCACTGTGTACTGCCATCATCTGTCAACTTTTGCTAAGGCGGGTCGCCACACGTCAGAGTTTACTCACTGATCTTTGAAAGCGGAAAGCAATCTTTCCTCATGCAAATGTTCAGCGTAACATGGTGCAGTAACTTTTATTATTGCTGTTCTTCTTACTCCCTTTCATTTCAGTAATCTGCTGTTTTTTATTTGCCCTTAGTCCAACGATGCGGACTACAGACGCAATGTCTGAAAGACTTGACAGTAGGGACTCCGCTCTGCCTTAGTGTTGAAACGCAGTATTGCTTCCCTCCTCGTCTGAGCCATGCGTAAGTGGTGTTGGGTAATGTCATCCACCTCCGCATAGGAAACCGTTCTTGTGGTATAGTTGATTGTCATTTTTGATTGCCTGCGAATTTAATGCATAAACTTGGCTTAAGTACTTTAGATCAAATATTTTTACGCTTTGTCCGACCGTTAAGCTGAAATCTTTCCGCTTCTGTGAACATGTCTGTCTGGGCTGTTAGCTTGTGTATGCGTTATGAAGGTGGTAAATAAGTCAAATGGAACTCGATATTCATGGCGGTAATGTAGACGGAAATTGTTGGACTCAAAATTTTGCCGACCTCCATCAAGTCCTGCTAGGGTGGAGTGACTACAGTTCCCTGGTATTCCAAACAATCTGGCAAGTGAATGCTCCACGGAAAGCGATTGCGTTAAAGAGTTTCATGGACGAATAGTTGCTTGAAGTCGAGGGACGACGTCTCCATCCACCTCTGTGCCACATCAGCTTATGGTTCCATGATTACACAGGATGTTGGATGACGCCTCATTTGCTTGCAAAAACATTCGCTACGTCGCATTGCTGCTATGACCTGTGACCTTTTGTACCGAACACCGATTTTCCAGATCGGCACCCAAGCATGTCCGAAGCATTACCGTTTCTTGGTTCATGACTGCTTATGCATCAGGCTCGAGAGCATTCGTTGAAGTCCGTTCTACTGTGTCCGTCACCTGTAGATGTGCTGAGTAATTCGCAGCCCGGCTATCATCCAGTTTAGTGGGGTTCAACTTCCAAATCATGGCCGATATTCTAAGCGAAACGGAACTTCTTTACGGTGTCTGCCCACAAAACTTCCACTTCACTAGAGCAATAAAAATCGCCTTAAAAACCAATAAGGAAAAAAAGTGATTACGCAAAAATCAACACATAATTTATACTTTTCTGACTACCTACATCTATGCGTACATATGAGAGCAGAGTTCCGGCATAGAAGTCTCGTTTCATGGAGTCGTACTGTGCATAGCCAGGACAATCCCCGCACCGCTTTGAATTGCGGTCTAAGTTCAAAAAGAGTGATCTGCTGGGTTTTCCTTATAACATGAACCCATGCGTGTGTGTGTGCTCCCGTTAACCACCACCCTCAACATCACCTCACCCATCCCCAGCAATGTGAACTCGATTCCAGCCTGTCCTCATTGCGATTGACATTCGCCTCACACATCGGCCTGTTTGACCACTTGTAAATCCATCACACTGTGACCGGCGGACCAGAGCCAGGAGCCCCGACATACACTCGCCGCATCCACATCCAATGTATACACTGAACAGGCAAATCCACTCACTGCATGCGTATCCATTACAGGAGAATTCACAGCAATATCGACTGGTCAGTCACACCTAGCACACTATCACTTCTACCCCGCACCCCCACCACCAGCAACACAAAAAACTGGGAGCATCATCACCGCAGATAAATCAGCGATACCCAAACTATGCTGTCCTAATTGTCCTCGAGCATGCACGCTAAGCATGGGCCTGTCAAGCCAGTTGTGAATCAGTCACCACATTGACCCATCCGGCCACATGTTAATCGATGAAAATCGGCGGTAAAATACCACCGAGCAAACCATATCACAAAAAATTTCCCCACCATCCCATACAGGACACAAAAGTCCACTACACACCACTGGCCACAGGTACGGAATAAGCACAGAGAGGCTGTTGTTAGTTCTGTCAGTCACTCCTCCCAATTAAAGCATCAGTACTTTGACCGTCCCGGACAACCAATCAGAGCACAGAAAAGGGAAGAAAAAGTGAGGTCGACTCTCAGAGCATCTTTCTCACTAAAGACAATATGATGCGTCTGAGAAGATCATGGTGGGCTAAAAGCCACAACTTGGAAGGTTGTCAACTGACGGACTACCTTGATCACCCACTGAGGACGGAGAGTCAGGTTGCAATTGCTCCTTCTTAATAGGAAGTTTATGGCATTCTCACTCGGTTGGGATCCGAGCCGATCCCTTGCTTGGTGGGTTAAGTGTTCCAGGCCACGCCAGCAACTTGCGCCATCTCCCGCCTCCGGTCCTGTCATGACACTGGGCCCAGGTGGAATAGGAAGAGGGCATGCGATAGATGCTGCGCAAGCCTATTCTCATTATAAATTGATTCACGCGCAAGTCACCGTCCCTGTATACATTCAGCCATAGGGTGCATGGTGAACCTCGTCGGAATCGACGGTTGAACTGCCGTGTATGTTCGTGTGGTGTTATTCAGTCCACAAAGCGGAACCAACCGTAGAGCTGCACGTCAAGTTCCCACCGCTCAACTATAAAAGTCTTTTAGAGAAAACAGTAGCAACCCATAGGCAGTAAATGCTAAGAAAACAGGAAGAAAGTTCAAGTCCACAGTAGCGGGCAAGTTCAATTTTAGAAATCATACTGACGTCATTCGGGAGAAGCCGTACGTCCTTGAGGAAGAGGAAGGGGAGGAGTAAAGGGAAGAGGAGGAGCCAGAGGACAAGGTAGAGGGCGGAAACGTACGCGGTCTCATAGCCGTGAACTAGTAATACCTTGGCGTTGTCAATACTAGGTCATCGTTACCTTCGAAGGGATCATATACAGACAAACGAAATGTACCACAATGGGTTATCCAAGCCTCTGGCGCTCATTGCTAGGACATTTTTCCAAAAAAACTTGAACAGCGACTGTTCGAAGAGTAAAAACTCAAATTTTGGGCACGCTACGTTGACGATATTTTTGTCCTCCTCCATCGGGACAGGATTGGCTACCATGAAAAACAGGGAGTTCGGACAGCTCAGATGGATAGTTAACGATGGAAGGGGACGTGGGGTCCGACTTCCGTTAACGTCTACCGCAAGCCGTACGGTCAGTTGATAATGACAGCCTACAGAAAACCGAAGAGCTCTCTGCAAATGCTTAGGAGAATCAACAACTGGCAGTTTTACTGCCACGGACTTGCGTGCCACGCAGCGTGGTTGACCCAGAACGGTGACTTGGGCGTGAACTGGTTTAAAGTGATAGCAGACGTGCGCAGCACTTATCACAACTTCTTCTCCCCCACCCAATAGCGACACGGGATACGATCACTGGAACAAGGTTTGACAACAAAAGAAGGGTGATTCGGATCCCATCTCAGCGGGAGTGACTCAAACGCCTCAAATTGTTTATAATGAGGCCTGAGTTGAAGTGCAGTGGGGGTGGATTCCTCAAAGTCTACCCAACTCTCTCTCTCTCTCTTCCCTCGTCCATGCACTAGTAAACTGTCCGAGCCATCTGATACGGGGATTTTGCGCAAGCGTCTGACGTTACGGGAAACCTGCGCCTAGGCCTACCGACCCACCCCCATTATGGCATATGCGCGGGCTCCACGCAATCTAGTGACTCACAAGCGCGCCCCAAATGGGCTTTATTTTTTTCGTCTAGTGAATCTCCAGCGTGGAGACTAAGCAACAGCAACCACCAGCTGCATCACAAAGGAAGCTGTGAACGCAATTTCTGTCATGGCAAACAATATCGATGTATCGGGGGGGGGGGGGGGTTGTGGGCACGGGACCACTTGAACACATTTGGCCGACTGTTGAAATATCCTACATCATATTCCCTAAAAAGGTGCCTTTGTGAAGACACTTTTCCCAAATTAGGTCTGCGAAGACACCGGATTAACGTTCACCACAGCCGGAAGTTATTGACTTGGTTTATAATACTGGGAAGGGGGCTGTTTGCTAAATTGAAGTAGATAGTTAGCATAGTTGATTCAAGATGTTGAAAACAAAAACGACCGACGTGTGCACACAGACCTCAACTTACTGGGAGCAACATCCACGGATCAGTGCGTACACAAAATTACCTCTTTAGATTGGTGGTGCAACGATATATAGCGCCTCAGAGACCGAAAAGGCAGGGACTGGAGATCGAATTGACCTAAGTCATCAGTCAGGGAATGGACAACAAGACACCCATCACATGGGGTGAAGATTGGTGTCCGCCTCAGCCCAATCGTTCCTGAACTTCTTGCTACGGCCCCAAGGCTGACACTCACGGTCGACAACAGCATCGCCAGTCAAAGGCCCCCGAGGAACCGGACAAACTCTTGCAACTCGTCCAGTTTTGCCTCCTCCTCCTCCTCTTCCTCCTCCTCTCTCTCTCTCTCTCTCCTCCTCTCTCTCTCTCTCTCTCTCTCTCTCTCTCTCTCTCTCTCTCTCTCTCTCTCTCTCTCTCTCTCTCTCTCTCTCTCTCTCTCTCTCTCTCTCTCTCTCTCTCTCTCTCTCTCTCTCTCCTTACAGTCTGCTGGCACAGAATTAATATCCAGCACTACTATAAGCCCCCTCCCTCCACGAGGAAATGCTTCTGCCAATATCCAAACAGCCTCGAATGAGCCACAGAACGTTGTAACCATCGCCGGCAGTTTGTGCGCACGCTCCGTCCCACACGCCTGCCTGCGCAATCACTCCATTAACGAAGCTGGCTCAACGACCTGCTTTTGTACCTTATTACGATGCAAGCGAGTATGCAGGTCGCTTGAATTCTCGTATAATGATCTATGCCAAGTAGGTGCGCGGGATTAGAATACTTTCTGGGTGATGCATGAGAAGGAAGAAGTTATCATGCATACTGAGGGACTCTGTCTCTGTAACATTTGCAGTCCTACTTTCTTCCACCCAACTCCGTCCTCTTGCTTCCCAAGTCACGCACCAAAATGTTGACCCACATTAATCGCGAAGGTAGAAGAGTGTATCCCCATAGCCGCGTCGTAGTTCAAGTAGTTTGGTCCGGATTCTGTCTTGTCATACCGAATTTTGGTCTAGAAAAATAAATTGTGGTGGCACTTTTATCTGCATATATATTTTTTTGCGTAAAATGTTACTCCATCTCTAAGCTTCTTACAACTTCTTGCTTTCAATCGATTTAATGGTTCTTTAGATGGACTCCGTGAATACCAGCGCAAATGTTCAGTTACTGATACTCACATGCCAGGCCTTTACTCAACATGGAATATCTTATGGTGCTTCTCTTTTAGGCAGGCAAGTAAGAATAACATTAAGTCACGGAGCTACAATGGTTGGAAGACCCGCAAAACAGGTCAGTAAAATCAAATTAGGTTTTCATGTTGGCTTCTGCAGAGCAGTTAAAAACTGAAATCTGCCATTCTCAATTCAATCACAGGAGTGTAAAAACCGACGAAGTCTTTAAAGCTAGTCAACTGAGATCAGGAAAACTTATTACATTTTACAAATTTCGCCAAGTGCTCTTCTTGCAAGTATTGCCATATTTTGGGAAGCAATTAATCAGGCTCTATACACTTCCACATGCTCCAAACATAGGTGAATATGTGGCCAATAATGGTTGATAGATGAGTAGCGGGCATGATATCACAAGAGTAAAAGGCCTTTACCAAGTCAGCTGTGTTAATGGCTTGAGTTTGAGGTAGCGAACTCAGCTATTTACCTTAAGATACAGGTCAGTTCTCTATGTAACTCGCTTTATAAGACCCGCAGGTCTTGAAATCATAACTTAAGTTGAATGTCATCAAGGTATCGACCGCAGTCTAAGCTTAAATTTAGTGCGGCATACAAGCCTAGGTAGCAGACAAGTCAACGCGGCACATAGTTGAGAGGTCAATGCCTTTCCCAGTGATTGTGTCTACTTCTCAATTACTTCCTGAGACTCACATTTTCACTTGCAACGACTGCCATTTCGCTTACAGCTGCCTCGCCCTGTGCTCTCCACCCCATCCGTCCAACTGCACTGCGTCTGGGCAAAAATCATGGTCTACATGTGGGGCGTTTGAGCTTAAACCTCGTTTTTTGTGACCGTCACACAGTAAGACAGCTGCAAGAGACACGGCAGTACAAAAGATCGTCCAGCTTACCATCACGTCGACATGCCTGTGGCCTACATGGCTCTGCGCCACAACCTGGCAACCGGCAACGCAGCGTGTGCGACGATCCGATCCGCCAAGTATAGACAACACTAGAAGGATGTTACTGTCTACTACCGAACGGAGAAGCGTGACTCGTCAACAATGGTACTGTTTGAAACCGACCGCAGATGTGACCCACGAGGGAGGCGCTAGGAATCCTTCAAGCCTCCATACTTATCAGTCATGTGGAGGGATTATTGTCGACAAGGAAGAAGTTTCGAAAATAAGCATTCAGGGAGTTAGAAGAACACCCCTAATTCCGACTGAGAGAGTACAAGTGACTCTAAAGGCGGCGGCTGCGCTAGATGGCCAGCCGGGCGAGAGGTGAGTTGCGTCTGCAACCAATCAGTAAAAGGCTCAGTGTCTATCAGTGTCAAACCGGAAATAAACAAGGGCTGACACAGGAGCAGTGCAAGCAGTTAAATGGCGATGGAGTTCGGTCATTGTCATCATGCCGAGTGGATAGAAGCAGTACCTCCCTCCCTCTAAACCTAGGGCAGCGTGAAGCGACATTGAACCAGTTTTCAATGCTGAAAAATACGAGTTAGTAAGCGATCCACTGTGTGAGAGGCAGACGGGAGCGACACATGGGCTGTTTGAGTTCAGTTTAGTTTTATTAAGGGAAATATAGGCAACGCCTTTGAGCTCCCTATTGATGCCAATGACAATGCAAATTAAAAAGGCCGATATATAATGGACGTTGGACAAAGGGGTATCTCCCCGTCACACTACAGGGCATCGGACAAATTATAAAAATAATATTACTCACAAATAGGGAGTAGTATGTTACATAACGCGGAAAATGTGGGTGGGAATATGTTTCCGAAAATTTTAGGTTCTGATGTGTTACTTATGGCTGTACTGGTCAAACTTCCGCTTAAAAGTGTCAACGGATGGGGACATGATGATGCCCACAGGCAGAGCATTCCAGGCCTTAATCACTCTGTTGGAGAAGAAGAACCTTCTTGTGTCGAGTCTTGCACCTGTTACACGTAGTTTAATAGGATGTCCTCGCAAAGTAGTGGTAAAGAAGTCGCCAGAGGCAAGGCAACAATCCTGACCCCGCAGCATGCAAAAGGCTTGTATTAGGTCACCACGTAGTTGTCTATAGTCCAGAGGAAACAGATCAAGATTGGACAATCGTGTCTCGTAAGGCAGGCAGCTTTGAACTTGAACAAGCTTGGTTGCACGTCTTTGGACCTTCTCAAGGGTGTTGTGGTCTTTGACAGACCACGATCTCCAGGCTTGTATGGCGAATTCCAATTGTAGTCGCACGAACATCCCCAAGACCTTATTAAAGCACTCTTTGTCGAACTTTGCAAACGCTCGCTTAATTAGATACAAGCTTGCCATGGCAGATTTTGCTACTTTTGAGCAATGGAACGATGGCTTCGGTGAGGGCGTGATCCATACTCCTAGATCTTTCTGAGCCTCTACCTCTGGTAGCGATGTCTCGTCCAGATAGTAAATTATCTGGTGCCCGGAGCTGGTTCTGCCGAATCGCAGAATATTGCACTTGGTAGCATTGAATGGGAGGAGCCAGTTATGCGACCATTCCTCGAGTTGATGCAATTTCACCTGTAGATTTGCTTCATCAGCTTCGTTGTGGATGACCTTCCAAAGATTTATGTCATCAGCAAATATGGCGTTGTCACAGTCCATCTCAGTTATGTTGTCATCAATGTATGTAAGGAAGAGGATAGGGCCAAGGAAGGAGCTCTGAGGAACACCACTCTGAACTCCCACCTCCGCCGATTTTTGCTCGCCAAGACGGACAATCTGAGATCGCCCAATCAATAAGTTTTCGATCCACTTCAAAAACTTGCCCCTTACCCCAATACGGTTGAGTTTGTATAGGAGACGTTGATGAGGAACGCTATCAAAGGCCTTCTTGAAGTCTATGTATACTGCGTGCACCACATTTCCTCCATCAACCGCTCGGGTCCATCGTTCCAGACAGTAGAGCAAATGAGTTAAACAGGACCTTCCTCTGCGGAATCCGTGCTGTGCGTCAGAGAGATGATGCCACTCCAGAAACTGCATCAGTCCACGTTTGAGGATTCGCTACATAATCTTGCAATATATAGAGGTGAGACTTACTGGCCTGTAGTTATTTGCGGAAGCTCGGCTGCAACTTTTATGTATTGGGGAAATCCACGCGGTCTTCCAATCGGGTGGCAATCTGCCTGCAGCGAGGAGGTTTGGAAGAGTAGACACAAGGGTTCTGCCAACTCTACGGCCAACTCCTTCAACAACTTTGCTGGTATTACATCAGGACCTGGCGTTTTGGTTTCGTCCAGCTTCAGTAGTTCCTGCTGAACAATAGGTTCTGTAATGACCACTGAGTCAATTGTCTGGATCTCTTCGGCACTATAGTTATCAGCGGTTAGATTGGCTTCTCTCGTAAAAACCGACTGAAAGAACTCAGATATGTGCTCAGCCTTTTCCTCATCCTTGCAAAGTTCGACGCCTTCATCCGTTTTCAACAAAGGGATGGGGTCTTTATTTCAAGTGCACTGCCTAATGTAGTTGTAGAAGAGCTTCGGGTTTTCTGCTGCATGGTTTATCAAGTTACTCTCGAAACTTTGGCCGGCTTTATAAACCAGGCCTTTTACCCTGTTCCTCTGCGTCTTGTACTTCGTCAGCGATTCGAAGGTCTTTTCCCTTAGATAAGTTTGCCACAGCTTTCGCTTGCGGTTTACTTCACTCTTCAGTGTGGTCGTTAGCCACTGGGGCCTGTTGGTGACCTTTTTTTCGAATTAGGACAGTAGTTGGTGACAAGTCCCTGTAATACGGCCTTAAATTGCAACCAATCTTCGAGAATACACCCGGTGAATGTTTCATTCCAATCTAAATGACGCACATCAATTTTCATTTGGGTAAAGTCTCCATGCCATAGGTTGCGTTTGACTGTTATGCTTCGATAGGGGACAGAGAAGAGTGAATATTCCCATTGTAGGACTACGTGAGCACTTTTGCCCAGTGGGGGTAGACAGTTCACAACATCTACGCTGTCAGTCGCCTTTGTCAATACAAGGTCCTAACAGTTAGCTTGTTGCCTCTCGCGTATTCTGATCGGAGACAGGACGTGTTGAGTTAGGAAGCGTTTGTGTATAGCTTCTAGGAGGCGGCGATCGAAGTTTTATTCCGAGCCTGGTGCCGAGCTTAGATTCCAATCGATATTCGGAGCGTTAAAGTCACCCATAATCATGACTTCGGATCGACTAGCAAACGATTCTAAATCATCTATCAGTCTACTGTCTGACTACGGATCGTTTCTCGGTGGTCGGTAGACCGTTAGGATCTCAAGTGCTTGGGACCCCGGCGTTCTGATGGTGAGACAGATGGCTTCAGTTTCGCACGCGAGCTTTACTTTTTTTCTGACACGAGCAGACCATATCTGACATAAATCAGCACACCCCCACCATGACATCCTGCTCTATCCGTTCCGAATAACTAAAAACCGGGGATGGCAACTTCACGATCGTTCACCTTCGCGGTAAGCCAGGTTTCAGTTATGGAGATGATATCTGGTGAAGTTTGGCACACGTTTATCTTAAGCTCATCTAATTTAGGGAGTAGGGTTTGAATATTGGTATATATACATTTAGTTTATTTGTGTGTTGTAAGCCGGCTATGTCGCTGCCTTCTTCATTTGCGGCAGCTGGACCGACATTCGCAAAGGATGTGTCCATATTCAAGAGGCTTTGCATATTTCCGCAATAGAACTTGATTTTGTGTAGATTTTGCATTGGATTAGTTGCCCGACCGTGAGACTTTTGTCAGAATGACGGGCGTCCTCCACAGAAGGGGTTTCTGTACTCGAACAATCACTCCGTTCTTTATTACCAGTCCCTTCTCTCCCTGTTCTTTCATGTTCTCCAATTCCGCTTTTAGCGCCCTCCATTTCATTCTCTCTTGTACAGAGTAGTCCGGTTGAAAAAAAACACCTCTGTGACCGGGGACTCCCCCTGCTGTTCGCTCTAGTAGAAGGTCTCTCTGAAGTTTGTTTTCCAAAATTACCTTTAAAGGCCCCGATTTATTTCTTTGAGCATTTGCGTTATCTTTACTATTTAGTCGGAAAAGTTTAAAAACCTAATTGTTTCATCCTCTCTTATCATTTCACTCAAATACTTCCACAAGGCCATGATATGATAATTTATTCTACACCTGGGGTTTTCTTTGGTTGATTCACGAAGCCCATGGACTATTATGCATTGTAACCTGTCCACAGCACCTCTATCCAGGGGGGTTCTGTTGAATAATTTGCCTGGCTGATGTTGGGGCTTCCCCAATACTGGCTTGGGGAGGTACTACCGTTGAGGGTCCACTTTGTGTCATCCATTCGGTGGGCAACCGCTCCTCTATATTTGCCTCTGACGTAGCGCGCGTGGCCCTAGAGACTATTTTCGTTAATCTTTATCTGCCGTGTTTCATTTAGCTCGTTCATTGGTATATTTTGATCAATTTCATTTTGTACCTTCGATTGCTTTTCTGGCGAGTTTGACATCATCCCCTTTAGGTTGTTGGTACCCGTCCTTGTGGTCTTACCTTTCGCCTTTTTATTATTTTTTAGCGTTACTGGAGGCTCTGCGTCACTTCTCTTGACTGGTATCTTAAATACCACATTGTAAATTTTTGGGGATTTGTTGTGTAGGTTGCCTCGTGCTCTACTCTGTGTTATCCTATGCGTTGATGCTGGCAATCGATCCTCTGAAACGAGGGTCCACTGCATAAAATTATTCATAATCCTGATTTCTTCCTCCAGTTGATTTAACTTGGAGGCTAGCATTTTATAACCGCCACAATAGTTTTCCTCGTACGTTGGCCGTAACAAATTTACAACTATCTTACGCAGATGAAAATCAAACCGCTTTTTACGAATGCTCGGCACAATCTACAGATATGAGACCGTGTGTAGTACGCGTAGAAGGCTTGTATAACTTTTTTAGTTGCTACACCAGGCTAATTTCAGTCATCTTGATCTGGTCTTGCCATCAGAGCCTGGTGGGTGAGGTTGGAGAGTGTGGTAAATGTCACACAAGTCTGCCTCACTATAAAATAATTAATGCAGCTACACGGTGGAGCTGGTAACTCGAGACGCTTGAATATACATGGGACAGTTGGCATAGAGGGATGCGGCTTCAGTTGGGAGCAGCAGACATGGACGATCAGGGAGAAGGGGAGATGAGAGGACCACAAGGCACATCCCGAGCAGTGTCCAGGACAGAAGCTTTGAGACAGTCTACGCTCACGACTTCTAGGCGATTACCTAGATGTTTTACCCCTGGAGAGACAAACCGCAAGGGGCTGTCATAGAGTGGTTCTAATGGCTGGCAGATTCAATCGCATCAGAGGACTGCAAGTATGTTTCGAGATAAGCCTTGAAGACAGTTGGTCTTGGTGGAACCAGAGAAGTGTCCACTGGCTGGCTGGCGGAGACGGTGTAGGAGGTTAGCTTGACCCTTACTTGCACCGCGCGTAGAGAGGCCTTCAGTCAGCGGTGAAACCACACAAACATCTCGTTGGCAGCCTGGTGGTAGGCCCTCGCCCGGAACGTACAGCCTAAAAAGGAGTGAGAGGGCTGCAAGAGGAGGCTGGAACTGAGCACTGCGTTCAGTCATGATGGCGAAAGGGGCACCAATGGGGGTGAGGGAGGGAAAACGAGAAGCGCTTTGACAACCGTTCTTACCTCAACACCTGACAGAACAATGGCTTCCATCTCCAGGCGAATCGGTCCACGCAGGTGAGAAGGTGGGAACCTTAAAACCTACTCAGAGGTTTGGCTGCTACATAGGTAGTAATAAGATAAACGGAGTTATTACAGGATTGACGCCTCCTTCTCGTGATGTTTTCACTCCCCAAATCCCGATGCTTTGCTGTTAGATGTCAGCGTTAAACCAGAGAGATGCCGCACAAATCAATGAGCGAAGCCTGAGAACCTGGTAACCGTTGGAATTTTCAGAGGGAGCGTAATATTTAGTTATAATTCTGCGCTTCTGAAGATATGTAGCTAGATTTTAAGAAAAAATTATTTTCAGGCCAATTTCGTAATGTCGGAAAACATGCGCATCTGCCTTATTGTGGATATCTATAAAATGCAGGTGATACATTTACAGGACTTGTACACCAACGTCAGTCATCAGCTCCACGGTAAGATTAATGCTCGAGTTCTAGCTCCAACGACTTCTCCCGCTATTGTCCCCTAAAGATGGAATCTGACGTGTATTAAAATAGACGAACGGAGAATGCACGGGCCAAACTGCATGCGATGATCGACAATTTCCGACTCCTGGCTCTTCGACCATTCGCGAGCAACATGCCAGCGCTGGACACGTAGGGAGGCAGAAGCAACCTCTATGAGAAAGTTGCAAGAAGTATGACATGCAAACAACGGAAAGCTACTGAGAATGAGGACTGTCGAGACATGCCAAATAAGGGAGACGGATATAATCCCCGGGGCGGTGGGTTGTTTGCACTTTGTTGCGGTAAAGCGACAGGACGTGGGGGTTCAGCCTGGGCTCTTCCGACCTCAGGATTAGATCATGCGTCTTTCCTCTAGTTAGGCATGTTTAGAAACACCCCTGACCGCTTCTCCACCACCCTCGTCGATAGGTGTTGTTTATCTTTCACCGATCGATCGCGGCGCATAAAAATAGCTGTTGATGAAGACTACAAACCAATCAAAGTGGTAGGAAAAAACCATACTCGAAAACACTTAGCATTGGTGTTATTTTGGGTCACTTAACAGTCAAATAAAGGAAGACGTGCGTCTGGCAGACAAGCAGACCCCTGCAACACTGCCGCTGAACGGAATATGTTCGAGGACTGAAAATAACTTCAACAAAGGCAGGTTTCTTTTGAGGCGCATCATAAAAGTTATAATAGTCACTTCAACCTATACGTCAAGGAATAGCCATGTTAGTCATTAAGCATCCTCTTGAGGTGCAATTCCCAACCCATCAAATCCATTGCATGTTAGTTTGTTTAGCACGCCATTGACCCCCTTGTACACACCTATGCTGCAATGGTCGAGTTCGCATATTTTCCCGGGCTGCCAAAAATACCCTCATCCTCAGAAGCGAGTTCTAGGAAGCATTTCAGGAGGAGATGTGATCGCTGGAACAAGAAGTTTAGGAGCCTGCCATTTCGGAATCTCACTCGAAGCAATCACCAGAGACAGTAGCAGATAATAGGCTCAAGTGAGAATCCGAAACGTCAGACCAATAAATTTCTTGTTCAAGCGATCGCATCTTCTGCTGCTGTCATCTCCAATCTCAAACCACCAAACATTGGTGATATTTCAGTTGGTTGACGCAAGAGCATCCACAGAAACCATCCCAAAGTTCGAGAGCGACCAAATTGGCACCTGAATTTTCTGACAAGAGGACATAAAAGGCGCCTGCCTTTATTCATATACGAAGGTTAACCTGGCCACTTTTATCTCCGAGCGGTCAATTGCGGTTAAGTCCACATCCGCTGCCCGGGGAGAGCGCTTAATGCTGATTTTTGACTGGAAAGGGCGGTTGACTGATAAAATCGGAGAATACGGCCCTAGTCACACATTACATACGCCGCCGACAGATCCAAGCACAGCGTGAATACATTTGGTTCGATGGAACTGCAATATAAAGGCAAACTAACGGATGAAGTGCGTGTATATTTACGAAAAAATCTAACGAATCGGAAACTGGTAAAAATGAATCGTCCTTAGTACTAAAAAAAAACATTTGCGCAGAGTACAGGATGGAACTCAGAAAATTGAAAATAAAGCGGTCTTTGCATGCCAAAGGCTCTGCTATAGAAGATGGCGTTTCTAAATGATCCGGAACCAAATAAATACATCCTGGTCGGCACTTAAGACCAACGACAGACAATGGAGACCTGGAAAACTTGGCAGAAAGTTCTCGGCTGAAACTTCAAATCGAGCTTGTCATCCTACGATTATAACTATAATCATTTCAAATTTCAGTAAGCGCTGAAGACTTCCACTTACTGGAACAAAATGCGATAGCCATCTATTCCGTTTTCATTTTAAGGACACCAAACTCAAAGAATAACTTCCAGTCACTGTACGACAATTCTGATCTAGTCTGCAAGGTAATGGTGGACACAAAAACTAAGTGCCTTGAAGGAGAGGGCGGGAGTAGAGGTGTATCTTCTCGGGCGAACAGCTGCTGTGGTCGAAGTACTTGACCGCCCTTATCGACTTAATTGCACATTTAGCATATATGTGCTCTATAATATGCAATCAAAGTAAATCCTGTAGGCATCGCAGATGAAGACACCCAGCTGCCACGCAAGCAGCGACCATTTCACAAAAAATTAGCTTGTAGGACAAATTCCTTGAGCAGGACACAAACTTCCCACCGCGACACTTACAAAACTAGGCAAACGTAGTTATGCACTTCAAAGAAAGTATAAGGGCTAAGTCATACGCGGCATTCCATAATCTCTGGTACAGAGGAGGCGCTAACTCTTCAGTCCCCCTCTACGGGGTTGCGACCCCTCCTGAAGTAAAGTCACCTTATTAGGCCAAAATAACCACGCATTTTCCCCAGACCAAAAAGCCGCATCTTTATGCTCGCAATAAGCACGGAAGATCGTGAAAAGTGGTCGAAAATTTGGCTGTCTTCAAAAAAGGACCCCTAACCTTCTCCATAATTCTGCCAAAAAGTGAGGTGACAATACTCTGCAGCCAACCCCTCTTAGAAGCTGTTAACGTTAGAAATATTGAGGATGTGGAGGGAATCGGTGTTAAACGGGTGGGAAAATAAAAACAACAACGAAAACAGTCTCAAGGTCATGCAGTACTAAACTCTTCACGCAAGAAACCTTATCTTGTTTGTTCGCATCAATCTTCAACAAAATCAGAAGCTGATTTATGAAACAAACTTGCGCGAACACTGAACCAACCTTGCCCGCAATAGGCGACTGTCATTGGCTGTTGGCGTGCGCACGTACCAATGAGAGAGCAAAGGCGCCGGACAAAATCGTGCGCACTCTTGCTACTTATTTGGCATGGTTAAATATTTGGGTCGTCAGGCCTGACAACGCACATGAAGGCGCAGGTCATGCAATACCCCACCAGTCCGGATTTACTGAACACCAGGCACGGCTAGGGCGTACTAATACAAGTAAATATGGTAGATGGGCGCTCAGCGATCCTTGAAAGAACTCACTCGTCCCGTTGTGCCTTGTGGTTCACCCTAGAGCCCCGCCAGCGGCTACAAAACGGCTAGCGATATAGGCCGAATGACATAACCGACAAAGACGAGGGAGATTGGAATGACCATTCCATTCTACAAGTAAATATTTCAAACTAAATACGCGGATTAAGTAGCGATGGAAAACCCGTAGGTATGCCTTCCAGACGACTAAAACAAGATCGCCTTCACGAAATAAAGTTGTGGAACTGAGAAGTAGAAAGGATGGTGTCAAACCTACTTCTTCACCATAGCGCGGTGGATATAAAGCGGAAATTTCCCCATTCTCCATACCACATTGAAAAAATAACCATCTAACCAAGATATATAAACTGCATAGATTCTTATATCCAGACGAAATCAACCATCGAGCTTGCAAAGAACAAATTATACGTTAACTTCCTAAATCAGTCCGTAGAAAGTTTCTTAAATCCATGGTAAGACGTGTATCAGGCTCTGGACCTCCCCAACCAGTCAAGCTTACATCTATAATATACTTGAGGACTTTCGAGTGTATTTAATGCCGGTCCAGGGTCACCAATTCCCAGTACCATCATAGGACCTTGTATAGAGTGGTCGGTGCATCTGACCTAAAATCTGCTTATTCAGTTAGCATTGCGACAGCTGGTCCGATAACATGGCTTGGTTGTCAGACTCGTGATCCTTCTTACTTCTCAGGTACCTTGCGCGATCCCGACATGACGGAAACCTAAAAAACAGGTGACGCCCCCTCTTGGACAAGTCATACGATAGACATCAACTCTGACGTTCGGAAGAAACGGTAGTTTGGACAAAGACTGAAGGCTAAGATGGAAGAGTGAGGCGCTGCCTGGAATGCTTACTGCTAGGACCGTGAGCCAAAGACTGCTGCACGTGCAACTCACACCAACTGGCGAAGGGCAAGTAAAAAGTCATGTTATAAGTATTTATTGAGTTTGTGAAGGCGCGCAATACTCGAAGTTACTCAAAAAGTACAAAATATCTAGAGATATGGAATGTTTCAAATAGTTTATAGAATCCAAAACCTTAAAAATAATTTAAAAAGAGTCACAAAGAATGCCAGAATAGTTTTTGACATCTGTATGGAAGCTAAAAAAGGAAGAAACTGTTGAAAACATCGATTAAAGACAATCTACTTGACAGATGACAGGCGAACTACAGTCGACTAAGGAAGACGTAAAACAACTTAAATGTTTCGACAGCTCACTAACACTCATTCCAGTTCCCGCAACTTTACGCATGCGTCAAAGAATTTCAGAGAACTTTGAAAAATTTCTTAATATCAGCTAAGATTGATGTTGCCTTTAAAAGTCACCAGTTGTTCCCATTTGAAGGAAAATAGTAACAGACATTTAGCTAGTTACATTGGATGAAAAATACACCCAGTTAAGGATTTATTATTTCAATGAAAATCACTACGTCTTGCTAAAACGACTCTTAGGGCAGGCGCATAATGCATATGAATGGTCGAGACGAAGGGTGCAGGGTTCGCATAGTAATTTCTGGTGAAATTACAAACTTGACTATTAAAAAGGGGGTATGGAGACGAAAACCAAAACACATTAAGGCACGCACGCCTAACATTCGAGTAACTAAGCAGTCCACCTTCGCAAGTATTAGGGGCCAGACGAGATTTTAGATGGAATACGTGCAAGGAGGTGATAGTTGCAATATACTTACGCAAGCATGCTACGCTGTTTGGGAAAATCTAAAACTTCACGGGGAATAGACGGAGCAGCATCTCGTAGGTGAGCAAGGTGACACCGAATTGGGGACTGGAGCGGAGGACACGAGCCATTGTACCCTTCCAAAAGGCCCGACCACCCTCCTCAGACCAGATCCTAACGATCGCGTGTCTGATGCCAGTGTACGTGGCCTGTCCGGGCCGAGGGAACACCTATTGATACATAGAGAGGCATACACTTTATTTTGAAGATATCATTCCATAATTTCACGCAAAAACTATCAGAATACGTGAAAAACAACAACCAACGGTAAGGACGCCTTGTAGGGCCGCCTAAACAGGACGCGGGAATAGGAATCGCTCGCAATACACATGGTTTTGCGCCGAATTCGGGGAAAATTATGCTTAGGATTAAGGTGAAGGTTAGGGTTAGGTGTAGGGTTAGGTTCAGAGTTGGAGTTAGTGTTAAGGCTTTTTATCGTTTTAACTGCAGTGTTTAGGTTTAGGGTAAGTGTTAGCGTTCAGATACAGTTATATTTACCCGCCCCCCTGAAATGTACCGTAAGGCCACTTATTCCAAGAGAGCGGGGCGGGTCCTATTTCCTTGTTCGGTTCAGGCGACCATAAAAGGCATCCCTACCAAAGCTAACAGAATTAAATTGGACGCTTAGAGATTATGAGCAGGTCCGGCAAATCAAGAACCCATAGCAAAATACCTACTAATGAAACGGAGGAAGACGGAGGACGCAACAGGACAATGATAGCTCAGATTGGATTTGAGTGCAATCGGTGAAAAGGTGCCGGTTATTTGTAGGACGGTCGGGGATGCCCATCATTCTTGTCATGCGACATCGTCAGTTGGCCACCCCAACTACTGGTTATCTTGTTCGCGTCCGCCACGTAATAGCTGCTGCGTCGGTCATGTTGCCTCAATGCAGAGGCTGTAGCTGTGGTGATGGTCAGTAAGTACGCTCGTATGTCCCTCGTTCTCAATGCCAGTCGGTCGAGGGCCGTCAGGGTTGTTGCGATATTTACGTCCCCTCGAGCTTTACCTACACAAACAAAACGTGATGGACCGGGCAACTTAGATATGTCAGCTGACAGATGCTTCTTTGAGCAACTAGCCTCGAAGGTGGGTAGTTTTGGGAGCGTGAGATCCTGGTCAAAATCAGGGATCCACCTTTGTATTCCGCATGCCTGGCCATCCAACAGTCTGCGTTTTGCAGCCAACCAGTGTTCTCGCAGTGGGGCTTGAGCTTGTGGCCAGTCTCTCTACAGGAATTGCGGTATCCCTCCGAGTTTGACCACTGCAGAAGACGTGACACCAACATCTTTGTGGCCGATTAACTACGGACTGTCAACCTTCCTAGAGGGGCACACGGGCAACTATGAAGCTCGGTGCTGAGTAAGCCAGAAAAACATTGAACCAGACAGAAAATAACTAATTGGAAACAAAGCAAGTTATGATCGAGAAACTTATATGAGAGTTGCGAAATATTGCAGTAAAGGCACGAGGTGTTCTCAGTGTGCGTGCTGCAACTGGGAGAGGAGTCCGTCGTAGTTAGATGGGATCGATAGAAACAATGAGGGACGGTAACCGCGTCAGTGAAGCCGGCCGAAAACTGCGAAAACGAGCTCACGAACATGGGGCCAGCCGCGCAAAGTAAAGGTCCAAACTCTCAACCAGTGAAAAAAAGCATGATTTGGGCTCCGTGATTCCAACGGTTCGGCACAATTAACAGTAGGCATTGTGAAGAACTCCCTCTTGAGTTATGGCTGGTCATTATGTCGACCCGCCGATTGGTTATTACTTAAAGCAGCTGTTGAATAAGATAGTCAATAGGTCGCCAAGTTGACTTCTTGAAGACGAAACACTGTTTCCTCCAACTCAAAAAGAGATCGAAAGGTACAAAGGCCCGATTAATTTTCCCTAACAGCTCAGAAGTGCTAGCAGAAAAGAAAAGTGAAAATCTGATGAGTATTTCGGATTTTTTGCTTTCGTCAACCTACCAAACCCTAACCTCTAGGTCGGGAAGGCCTAAGTAAATGAGCCCAAAGTCAAATGCTCCACCACTCAGCAGGAAAATCACGTCCTGTTAGTAACTATTAGCAATATTGAGGGTCATGCGGCAGCGACATACGCTACCTGTTGGATGGAATAATGAGACAACCACTACTCCAAATCATCCTAGCCGCAGCGACGGAGGCAGATGGCTGGGAGGATGTAAAAGGAAACTTAGGTGGCCGAACCTGTATTCGAGTCTTCACCACATCGGCGGGAGTCGAGAGCGCAGCTGCAGGCCCGCCAGCCAGAGTGGCAGCAAGAAGGAGGCCAGCTGGGCTTGTGTGCCCCTGCGCGTCAGCAAAGAACTGCTTCAAGTGTGCGTAGGCGGGGAAGTAGATGGCCGAGAAGGGGATGTCGCGGAGAAAGCAAGCACCGGAGCCCTTATAGAGCCCAAATGGGCCCAAGCGCTTGGCAATCTACAGAAGGGCAATCAGAGGGAACGTGTGAACCCGGGTCAAACGACGCGCCCTTCAAACACCGCCCTAAAACTGCAGACCAGGCCATAATACTTCCACTGGTGTGAAAGGTAAGACAAAGTGTAAAGTGAAATGGCTGCTTAAATGTCAGTTGAAATACTTGGAAAGCTTGACAACTTGAGAATAAATTAGTCCGTGGTGGGTGAGTACCTCTGCCTACTACACTAAAATAGGGCAACATATAATAAAATAAACAAATAAGCAAACCCATAACCCTTGAACATACAGCATTCTAAAACAACAAGAGGCCAGTATTTATCCATTCAATGACGGTCACTGAAAATATGCCAGTTGTTTACGGGAGCATAGAATAGAATGTTTAGGAAAGGGAAAGTGACAAGTATTTTTTGTCTTAATTCGGGTAAATCTTCAACAACTGTAGCAGTAAGCTCAGCCAAAGCTCCTAAGAATTACGATCAATTCCACTCTGGTTTGACTTATGCCCAGGATGACGTCTGATTCTGGAGGCAAAATGTGTTGACTCGGATACCAGCGGCTTGACCAAGTACTCCCTTCTAGACGTACAGACAATTGAGGCTGGGCGAGAGAAACAACACGAATGCGGAAGAATTCCGCGTTCTTCCATTTCTAAAGGCCTGCTTCCTACTCGTCACTCTGTAGACCCCAAAATATCATTCCGAGTACTTGTTTGGGCGTGAAAAACTCGTACATTATGCTACTTGGAAGCGGCCTGTATACGGCGGGTGAAACAAGACCTGTGTAAACAGTTGGAGCACGTGGTCAGCCTAAATCTGCCGTGGTAACCTCTAGCTCCCTGATTTACACATTTGCAATTACTTTGCCCTTTCCCTCTACTTATATTTCTTATAGTATTTTAATTTACTAAGTATATTGATTAGCCTTACGGTAATAACCCACTGACCTTGCTGTTTTGTGTCGATTTTTCTGTACGAATTCAAATTTCTCGTATTCTCTCATTCATTATTTATGCAGGATGCAGCTGATGAGCTGTCGTGCGATTTGCTGGGTTCAATGAACCCCGCTGTACTCGCTTGCATTAACTTTGTGTCACTAGCTGATTAGGGTTTCGGGCTGAAAGGTAACTACTACTTGGAAGAGAGTGAAGGGTGGAAGGGAAAATTCAGGAACGGTCCAGCAATGAGATGAGGGTGCGACCATAAATTTCAAATGGGCGAAAAATTATACGCGCCCTGTGTTCTCTAGGACTTCCAACGAACCGCAAGTATCTCTCCGGCATTAGCTCCGAGAATCATATACCATCATCTGACTCCAGAAACTTTGGATGGTAGATGTGGGCGGTGTAGTCGGTGACGCCTTCAGTCTACAAGGGCTCGTGTCTCAGGTCAGCCAAAGAGAATGACGACAAAGAAACAACAGCCCTTTCATTTGCAAGTTTGGATATTCAAAGCCGAAGAACGCAAAGCTTACTAAAAATGAACCGGAAAAGGTTGGTAGACGAGTCCTACCTCGTTGATTTAGGAACTCGACTAGCAGGCCCTATCCGCATGGCAGCTTTCTGTGTCGGGATGGCATCCGCGAAATTTCAACGAGGTCGACCTTCCAGCCATGTTGACCTACCCGATCACCATTCCGGGTAAATGCATCATGGACGCAGTTACACATCCGGATAAGAACAGGCGCTCACGCATCAGATAGACCACCGAACCATATTTCCCAAATCGGACATGAACACACGCTCTTACCCGCGCGACGGGACTCGCCAAACCTATAAAACAACACAGCTCTCGTACGGACGCTTGCGAACACTCTGAATTTTACGCTGGACAGGCAATGTCATCGTCAGCGTACGCATTGTTTGCTGGGACTGACCAACAGGCACTCGGAGCAAAGCAAACGCCCCCTAAACGGGACTCGAGTGGAAATGCAAGTTAAGGTACATCTAAAATCATGGTCGGCGCAAATTAGTAAGGGTTAAGATGTGCTGATAAAAAACTTCTGCTGCATTAAGTGAAGTCTCCGTAAAATAGGCAGTCCTATCCCACAATAACCGATGCAAATCGTTCGTCTCTAGTTTATCCCCACGAAAAAACTCCAAAACTGACAGACAGACGGAACTAGTGCTCATCCATTTCTCCCGATTGCGCGGTATTGCGACTACGCGATATTCCGGGTTGCAGTGGAGCTCCGACCTACAGCTCTGGCAGGCTTTCAGACTGCTACAACCAATAAATCCAGATAGACAGAGCCTCTGAAAACCCTATTTAATCGAGAAAGTTACCAACAAAGCATGAGAGACTGAAATGGATGTCCCAGACTCATTTGCGGTCCTTAGACAACCATACCCAATCCCAGACCGAGGGGTTTCGACTGGCACAAGTGCTAGTTTAGTCGGTTCCGCAGTACATGGTATCAGCCGTGAATGATCATGGAGATTCGCAGGGATGTGATAGGGGGCAAGCCTAGAGGCCACGCCTGACATACGAGTGGGATTCCAAGCATAAAGCGCTTATGGTCGAAGAGACCTTATTACATTATGGTCGACATTCGCCACTTCAAAACGCAACTGGACAGTGACATTTTATGGGCATGGATGAAGGCATGACCAGCGGAAAGTGTTCCACTGCTAAAAAACACTCATCAGATCATCCCATACAGGAAGTCGAATGAAAGAAAAACAATCGGGCTAGCCTATACGAAGTAACTCACCTGGATTGCAGAAGGTCGCACAGCATGAGAGACTTCACCGGCCACTTGAAGCTGGATTTTCACAATTTCTAGAGGATTCGTGAAGAGGACCTGGCAGCCACCGGCACAGCCGCCCGAGATGATTTCCGCCAACGGCGAGATCTCGCCGCACGGTGTGCGAAAGAAGTCGGTGAGGAAGTCATTCACAGTGAGTTTAATCGCCTTTTCTGGGGCCACGCCGACGAGCTGGGGTGCGAGGCCACGGTAAAGACCTCGAAAGCCTTCCAGTCTGTGATATATGGAAGGAGAAGTGTAGAGTACGTCGGGGTGTAGATATTACGACAGCAGAAAAAACTTATTAGGCATAGAATTTATTTATGAATGGCATTCAGCTTTTGGTCGCATTACAGGACGGAATACGAGCGTTTGGTTTGGCCTGGGCGGTCGCGAAGTCGCGTATTTCAATATGGAGACCTTCGTTTGTTCCGTTGAAGATAAATCGCATAAGCACATGCAGCCGAACCTTGTTAAAGGTTTCGTACTTCTCCCTAATTTTAGGGTACACAACTGGTCCATTTCCTCTCTTACTTTCCCGAAATGCTCTCGGAGCCATTTACCAATGTCTATCGACAAACCATGAATTTTGTAAGAGATCCTATCAGACGTAAATGGGCTGCGTTTTCCTCTTTGGGCTGCCTCACGGACCCAACGGCAAAATAATCATTTCAGCGGCCACAAGACTGGCCCATATGGAGAAGAGAACCGGCACATGTGTGGTAGGCGTAAACCTAACTTCAGTCTCTTCCGTCACTCTGTACACACACACCCACTGCGGCCGCTTTAATTTTGTCTTGACGGTGAAACATGGTTAGCGTGGGGAATAGACTGGTAAATACTTCGTAATCCACTTGTGTCCTTGCCTGGACATATGGGGTTCTGGCCACTTGCGACAGATTAGTAGATAAAAGAGAAGCCCTACCAACAGAGTCAAGGGAGAATGAGACAGTAATGTCTGATTTATCTGATTCAGGAGGCAGTCATAACGAAACCCGAGGTCGGAAATATCAAGCGTTTAAACCTAGGTTCACTTGGTCGCCGAATCTAATGCTCTGGTTTACTAAGAGATGATTGCTAAAGCTAAGTTACGCATGATGAAGTGGCACCCATCGATTAAGTTACGGGGCATGCTCGTCCCGTTGTGCCTTAAGGCTCAATCAAGAACCCTCGCAGGCCGTCGCATAGTAATTTGTATGGCTAGTTGATTACGGCTAATAGAGTAGCGAAAATTCCCATTGAAAAACTCAAAAGAAAATTTGGCGAGCATACGTTAGCTTTCGATACATTCTCATCAGGCCTTTACATGTATATCACTGTGCAACTAAGTCAAAAATGCGGGTAAGTAGTACAGATTCTACGGTTGTCAGGGTGAGGGGAGGGAGGGGAAAAGAAACGAAATTGCGGTCCGATTTCTGATCATGGTCAGAGGAATGGTGGCCGCCGGGACAGGTAATTAGATGCGGGCGGCTAAATTGGACGGCTAGAAATGGCCATTCCAGTCTCCCTCGTCTTTGGCGATACTCCAGCACACGCATGTGTTACTAGTTGCTATGCGACGGCCTGCGGGGGCTCCAGATTGAGCCCCCAGACACACCGGGATGAGCATGCCCTAGAAGTTGATCGGTGAGCGCCACTTCATCAGGATTGATATTCCAGATCACAACCGACAAGATAACGAGCCCGTGGCTCATTGGTAGAGCATTTGACTCAATGAACAAAGATCTCGGGTTCGAATCCCAGGTGTTCCACACTTGGGATTGGGTATGACTGGCTGATGACGACTAATAGCCCAGAAATGGCCATTCCGGTCTCGCTTGTCTTTGTGGATATTCCATCCCTAAGTTAGACATTCCTGTAAGTCGTTCGCCAGAAGAGCACAAAAGAACTATCACTCGGCTGAAACGTTGCCTGGGCAGAAGTTACTACCTCAAGACTTTTTGGAAACAGTCTAGACTGTTACGATAAACTGCCGCAGTTTCCTCAGACAAGACCGCTGCTGTCCGCTGATTTTGCATGCGCGTTTTGACCAGGTCGATGGGATAGACAGCCGTAGCGCCGGTAGCTCCAGCTATTCCACCCAGAGTGAATCGGTAGACTTGCTGCAGCGCCAGCATCGGCCAACTACGCTGCTGTTGAAGATGAGGATCGAAATCAGCACTTGCAATCAGCAGCTGTGAGCAGAAGAAAAAGGGATTAAAAGTAATTTTACGCACACCCGGATATCCCGTCTTATCCTCAGCAGGGAGCTTGACAGGTAAAATACAGGGTTGCGATTTTAAAAAAACTGCGGGAAGCCGCACCCGAGAGACCGCTCATGCACCACGGAAAGGCGTCAAATCCCAATCCCCTCCTCCCCCGCTCCATAAACTGTCGGGGAGGGGAGCAGAAGCAGAAAGGAAGGGCTCCTCGTGTTTGTCACGAAAAGGGCTTCAAAATGATTGACGCACAAGGAAGCCCTCTCCCCCTTAAGGTGCGCAAACGCTCACACACCGCTGAGCATTCAGTTTCTACGTGTACTAAATGCGACTACGGTAGATTCCCTATGTCATTAAATGGCAACCGAAATTCTTAAATGTGCTTTGGATTCAGATAAATTACTTAAGTAGGGTTGTCGTATTGATTATCGGGCAGCCTAATCCCAAAGTATTTCAGTCACGGTACGATGCCACCTTTCGAACGAGCATCTTTATGACTGCCCGTAAAAAGTTTACTCTGTAAAAAATGGCTATTTAAGTAGTATGTAATTTTCTCATTGATGTTCAATGCTCTTATTAATTGAAATATATTTTTTTAGAAAACATTCACAAAATACACTTTTTGGCACTCGTTCTGTCGAAAATTACGTTTTCTTTAAATTGTATACTTGAAGAAAGGGGATCTTTCGGTTTTTAAAAAAATTCTAACAATGAGATGTTTAAAGACCGTGGAATCTTCATTCATAATACATAGAATCCAGTAACTTAGTAATGTAGCTGTCCTAACTCATGAAATCTGATGGATTTCATGAGTTACGGTTCGTTACGCGAAATTATCGCATGCTGCGTCCACCAAAGTTTTACATCAATAAAGAATCGATCTTTAGGAAAAATAAGGCTTGTTGTGGTTTACAAATTAATATTACATTGTTTAGAAATACTAATTTTTTTAGAAAAAGGTAGGGATTACGAAAATGTGAAAAATCGACATGGTTGAGTAAACTAAGTTGTAAATGTATAGGAAGCCTATCCGTGCAATTAAACGAGTGAATAAAGCCGAAAAAGCCGAATTACTGTTGAAAATAGTCTTTTTCAGAGTTTTGCACACACATATTCCTCTAGATTAAGCGCAACGTTAAGTATGGTCGTCATCAAGCAGCCTTACATGAAAGTGTATATTCCAACACCGTTTCACGAGAATTGGTAGTTTTTCTTCCGTTTGTACAGTCATAGATTAGTTTGACCAAGGCAAGCAAATTTTCGCTTGATTGCGCGGATGGGGACGTAACAGGAGTATAATATTTCATAAGCTCACATGTTCACAGGCAGGTCACTGACTAATAAATTTAACTGGAATCGTCAGATGCAATCGTAAACGTACCATTTTGTGCATATAAAGATAACTATTCTATTGTTAAATTTCTCCATAACTATTTCGGGTTTCTATTATGATGAGTTTCAGATAGTATTTGAAAATAGAGTGAATTCTTTACGATTTTCAGTGTCTTCAGTCGACTGCCCATAAATGTACATTCTGTTCGATGTGTTTGGTAAAACCTCCAAAATAATATATTTCTTAAAAGTATTTATCAAAGTAGCGACTTTTTGGGCGTTCTTTCTAATGCAGACGACCGTCTGGGTTATATTTGCAGACTCACTTAAACATGAAAACTCACTGCCGTGAAAAATGAACGTACACAACAAAAGCCGGAAAAATATATGCCTATAATTAGTTAAAAAATGTTCTATAATAAGTTACATTATTAAAAGGTGCTTTAATTAGATGGTTTGCTGTCAAATGTCTGCGAAATTAACGTTTTTCCAAAGTGAAGTCAAGGACAAACTGGGACCGTTTGATCAAATTTTCGACTTTACTGAAAAGTAGGGATAACATTTCTGTTGAAAATTAAATAACTCACTTTTGTTTTTCTATTGGAGCGTTTTACGATTTATTTGCTTACTTTTTAGTCTAGTTCTAAGATTTCAAACACACTAGAGTGGCCGAATATATACTAAGATTTTGCGATAAAATGTGAATTTTCTGTCCCTTCCGTTTCAAGTTTCCTTATTCACTGCAGACCGAAATTGTCTTGGCAGGCTTCGCGTACGCCGTGACAGCGAAAAGTGGTGGTGTGTCATCGCGTCTCGTATATATGCGGGTTTAAGTTCCTACTATCGGTAAGGTGAAACAAAGTACGTTCACAAAAGTTTATTACAGCTCTTTTTGGTACAAAACGTCATAACTTTGCAAAACATGATTTTTGTAAACTAAATATGCCCTCATTTTTCCGAAAACAGTGTGATCTCTCAAACTTGCATTCACCTGATTTTCGCGAAGACAAAACAAAATTTTCCGTTCTTCGAAGGGATATAATCCAAATTTTTCCAGCTTATATAAATGTTCATTCATAGTACTGCGCATAAAAGCAAACCTTTTTGATCTGTAGCTTTGACTGGCGTAGGAAAACTTCTGGATAGCAAGAAACGTCGAATTTTGCCCCATTTAGACCCCGGTTTTCTGAAGTGAACTCTTTATTATTAAACAGCTTCTTGTGCATCAATTTAATAAAAAAACAGAAAAAACACCTTAAAACGCCTGCCCTTCTACTACCTCAAATTCTGATATAGACATTTCATGAGTTAGGCAATCTACTGTATAACATCATTTAAATCCATTGCAACAGTTCATGAGAACTTGTGACCTCTTGTTCATAGCGCAAAGAAATCTAAGACTTTTCTTCACACAAAAAGTATACATGCATGAAGTCTGGAAACCTTGACTTCAAGTATAACGGCCGGTAGGGTTCAAAACTATTCAGTAATTTAGAAGATATTTTGTAAAACCGAAAGATGCCTCTTCTTCAAGCCTAAAGTTTAAAGAAGACGTAATTTGTTACCGAACGGGTACAAGAAAAATATTTTTGTGCATGTTTTCTAGAAAATATATTTGAATTAGTAAGGGCATCGAAAATCGAAGAGAAAATTACAAACTACTTCAGTAGCCATTTTTACAGATTACAATTTTCGCGGGCAGTCAAAAAGACATTGGTTCAAAAGCTGGCGTTTTGCCGTGACGGAAATATTTTCAGGTTAAGTACTTAAGTACTTTATTTGAATCGAAAGCACATTTCAGAATTTCGGTTGACATTTTATGAGGTAAGGAATCTACTGTAAGTACATAAAAACCCACAGTACTGAAGGCCTTAGAAATAAGGAGCATGGCGTTGTATGAGGAAACTATTTGTTTATTCTTTGATGCAGACTGTAACAACATGGAACTGGAAGCCGGGAAGGTAATTATATGCTGTGGATCGTGGTTTGATAGCCTGTAGTAATTGTTAACCAGTACAAGTAAGCACTCTCACTACACTTACACTGTGAATGGGTGCTAATTGCGTAAATAACTCGCCCTGTTCAAACCACAAAATCATAGAAAATGGGCCAGTTCTCGAGGCATGGACTCTGCCTCTTCATTTAAAAATGCAGTTAACACGTCTTTAGGGCGATCGATGGCAAATTTGTTCACTCTCCGACGAGTCACCCCTATGGAGTCTCAACGATTATTTTTCTCCCCCCCCCCCCGAAATCCATAGAATAACTAGGTAAAGTTTGCCATCAGCAGACTATGGGTACAGATAGGTAGTGCACCTAGTATGGAATGAGAAGTAATTCACCACGTCCTGGTGCACTTGGTAGTTGATCTGCTTGTTTCCAGATTGGTACACAGACCTGACCTGGGACTCTACGAAGCTGCAGTCCGCCTAACGATCACAGCTTCTCCCCACACAACGAGGCTCTTTGTGGGGAGCCTGATTCAGTTAATAAACATGAACCGTCAGGGTGGTGGCACGCGCAGACGGAGGCCTGATGACTAGTTAGCTACAGTTTCCTGACGCCCACATCTCGTCTCTCCAACTCGAAAAGAACTGCTGATAGAGCGACAAAAGTTATGCAGATGAGACAGATTAATATTGCCGGCAAAGACAAGGGAGACTGGAATGGCCATTTCTGGCTTATTAGCAGTCGTCAGCCCGTCATACCCAACCCCAGGTGGTGCACCTATCGAGGATCGAACCCCCGATCCATTGATCAGAAGTCCAACGCTCTAACTATTGAGCCACGGGCTTCTTGTCTTTCCGGTTTAGATTGGGAATATTGACTTTCATTCGTTGATGAACGCTCACCGATCGCTAACGGAACTCACTCTTTCCGCTTCGTCTTGAGGCTCACTCTCAAGCCCCGCCAGCAGCCGCACAGTGGCTAATAGTAGATTAGGCAGATGAATGGTTAGAGCGCTGGACTTCTGCTCAACGGGTCGCGGGTTCAATCCTCGGTGAGCGTTCATCAACGAATGCAAGTTCGGGTAGATTTAAGACGAACCAAATTCGTGACTCATGAAGAAGATCCCGGACACATAAGTCCTGGGGCAGACCGGATCCCGAACACGTAAGTTCTGGGGCAGACCGGAATCTTCAGCATCCACGCCATGCTGTGGCAGCAGGTGCAACTGCGAGGGAGGGGCTACCTGGTGAGAAATGGACGATGTGCTCTTACCTAAGCGACTTTTGTAAGATGTCGCTACGGGTGCTCGCAGACAGGAGGGACAAAACCGACGCTACAAGGACATCCTGAAGGACTGCAAATCAACCAGGCGACCTGGGAGGACCTCGCCCAGGACCGCCGGCCTAGAGAAGGGTCATAAAAACTGATGCAGCAATCTAAGAAATCAACTGGATCGCCGCTGCTAAGGCCAAGACACAGGTGCCCGGTACCCAACCCCTCCAATATGCCCATGCTGCCAACACACATTCCGCGCGCGAATCAGCTTGGTCGGACATCTGCGGACGCAATGCAACGAAAAATCCGACAAGACTTCAACATCAACGAACATCCCTTCTACCACCCCTGATTAAAACCACACGACGACAATCACCCCCCCACCGGTGATCACTGTGCCGATGCCCAGCCACCCTCGATCACCGACGCCATCCTCCCTCCCGCAGCCTCGGCGTCGATCACGGCGACGACCACCACTGACACCACTTGCCTCGCTCCCATTACCGCAGAGGCTATCTCCGACTACCCGCCACCTGCTACCTCCACCATCATCGCCCCCCACCACCAGTGAGGAGAAGTCGATTCTAATCTGTCCTCATTGCAATCACACATTCACCTCACGCATCGGTCTAACCGGTCACTTGCGAATCCATCACACAGAGACCGGGAAACCAATGCTAGGAACATCAACATACATCCACCACACCCGACTCAACTATTCGCATTGCCCATGCATATTCACACACTGCATAGGTCTATCAGGCAACACGAGTCTCCATGAAAATCTGCGGTAGAACACCGCCGACTATACTACATTACTACATCTCTTCTTGTGAGCCTGTGTATCACACACTCTCGCACGACACACCACACAAAAAATGATTTCAGCATGCATCTGTAATTGAGAGGAAGTATGATCCTCGACTCCTTCTTCATGTGGCTCCTCTGATGCATGTTGAATCTGAGCTTGAGAATATCACGGGGCGATAAGTGCCGCGGGTTGGAAGGTTGCCAACTGAAAATTACACTCAGACTTCGCAGTCAGTCTAGTGTGTGTTGTGCGGAGTGGCTGAATGCTAGTCTAAGAGTCGGGCTTCTTAATGTGAGCTCTGGCACTACCACACAAGTGAGATGTGAGCCGTTCAACCCCCTGTTGTTCTAAATCTTGGTGCTTTTGTTTGGGGGACTAGGTCGTGTACATAGTACGCGTAGACGGGGTCAGTAACAGCTGCGTCCACTCCTGCATCAGACAACTGACCAGCTTGGACGGTCGCATGATTCTGAGAGTGAGGGAGAGAGTGATGTCAATGGCTCAGCGCATTTTCCTCACTACAAACAATCTGTCACGCTTGAAACTATCACGGTACACTAAAAGCCATGGTTAGGAAGGTTACCAACTGAAGGGATAACTCGGACCACGCGGTCAGCCAAGTGTTTGTTTGTGTGGAGTGGCCGACCGGCAAACTGAAAGTTAGGCTGCAATGGATCCTTCTCAATGTGATCTTTATGGCACTCACACTTTGGGATCCGAGCCAGGTGTGGCGGCACGCTTAGGTGCGGCTCCGACCGCACCGGCCACCTGCGTCCTCTCCCGCCTCCGGTCTTCTTGACCTGGTCATGACACCGGGCACAGGTAGGGGAGGGATAGAGATCGTAGTAGATGTAGCGTAAGTTTATTCTGACTATAATCTACTTCATTCGAAGGTCACCGTCCCTGCACCACCATGCTATGGAGCACACGGTTCGATCGGACTGCGATCGATCGGACTGCGACGATCGAACTGTTAGGGTGGGGCACATGCATATGTGAATAAAACCAAAACAGTGACTGCGACCACACCCATCTCTATTCGTCCGGTCATAGTCTGCCATTGGGACAGGGTGGGTGCGGAAAGAGCGCACGACCGGAGCCGCGAAAACCGTTAGTACCTGTGCTGTCAGTACGGTAAATAATTGCGTAGTTGTATACTTTTGACTGGCCGCTGGCAGCTTGTGAATATTACACAGTTATTCCGCAGTAGCTGATGAATTTCAGCTCAAATATCCATATGAACTTTTGGAGCGCACCTGTAAAGGTTTGTTCTGAAAGATTTACTCCAAGTTCGCGCATTAATTTCCTCGGAAATTAAAAAAGTCAGAATAATTTACTTGTTGGAGGTAACCAGGTCTGGTCACGGATACTTTGGAGGAAAACTGAGAGCGAGTTTCGCGGTAATCGTAGGCTGAACTACAAAAAACGGTACAACGTTTTTGCAACAACCAATTGAAGTTGATCAAAGTCCAGAAGTATACGGTGCTTGACCCATTGCCCCGAGTAGACTACCTCTGTATGGGGATTTCAGAGGTCACAGTAAACAAAAAGGAATCGAAGCCAAAATATCATTGGGTTGCGTATAAACATGCGTAAATTTATTCATGGTAAAGTACGGCTGTAGGAATTACTGGCGAGAGCTTAAAGGCACTTGTCCTGTCTTGGGAAACCCCATACGAAAGCAAAGGGCAAATGGGGCGGCTTACTGATGGCGCAATATCGGAAGACAGAGGTTGAATCCCGGTGTCTGCTAGCGTATTTGCGGGCAGAGTCTCCATAAGTCAATAAATTCAGGGAACTAAAAATAGGAAATAAACATGATGAAAAGTGCTAGCGATCAATGTAAAATCATGATTAAATCCTGAGATGAGACAGGGATAGCACGTCTACTGCAATTAAGATGGGGAATTTTGCGAGGATGTAGCAACAAGTGAAGAAAAATTGAGTGCATTCGAGGGAAGCAAATCCGGAGTAAACTGCCAAACACCTGTGACAGTCTTAAGGTAGATATGAAGCAGAATGCAAGGAAGTAATGTGCGTATCAACAGTCGCATGGTCTTGTATTTGGGCTACTCATCAGAAGCATGGAATAAGAGTAGAAAGCAACTTTGCCCTCTCACGAATTGCTGTAAATTCGTTCACAGATAATGTTTTCTCTCCTGATATCATAACAGACGAACGGAACCTCCACGTATTTACTGTTACTTCGGCACATTATTGCCCCCAGACATCGCATAATACACTGAGCCAACCGCCTCTATTGCATTTATCATTTTTTTAAAAACCATACCTAGTTATGGACGCTAGATTTAAAAAGGGTATTTGCACTTGTTGCGGCTGCGATCATTCGTGATCTAGGCGGTTTCAATGACGTCATGGACTGCTACCGTTCAACGCGTGGCAATCTCCAGCTGCGAGTTTGACAAACTCGATCCACTCTTCTATCCGGGAATGAAGACAGAAGTTTCATGAAGCACTGACACGTCTTAACTCTGAGCCAAGCTTTGGGCCGACCTCATGACCACCCTCAGTTAGAAATCACTGTCAAAATTGAAGAAGCAGCATCGAATTTATTCAAAAAGCAACGGGGAACGTACTCAGACGACCTCAGTCATTTTTTCTTGAAGGTTCTAGAACACATTCGCGACATCATGGCATCGAGTACGGCAAGTTTCCTTCTAGATCAAATCGGTACACTTCCCCCGAAGGATGGTTCACAGGCAACTATAGTTAAATCCCTTTAATTTTGATCCTTCCCACAATCGTGAAAGACTTCCGGACGGATGACCATTACACATAGAGTTTCGTGAAGATTAAACACTCTGAGGGTTTCATAGATACGAAGTTTTCGCAAACAACAATCCTATAAGAGGCACCCATGCAAACGACTACAATTTTTTTACCCTGGTCATTTGAAAGCAAGTTAACTCCGATATCTAAAATTGTCCATCTCTTAAATCTGAGGTTAATTAAAGTAAAGATAATCTATATGGCCCCCTAAACATGACAGGAGAAGAGGGACCACCCGCAATACAGATGTTTGCGCCAAATTCCAGGGAAAATAGGGCTAGGGTTAAGGTTAAGGTAAATAATGGTTAGATTTAGGATTAAGGTAAGGGTTCGTGTTAAATGTAGAGACCGGCTTTAGGGTACGGCTGGGGTTGAGATTAGGGTTACGGTTTAGGTTCCTGTTAGGAATGTTTAGCCTTTCTGGAATTGTTCACAGAACGATCTTTACTACTTGGGCGGGGCGTTCCTCTTCCCGTAATCTTTACTGCAATTAATTCCAACAAATGTCTCCTTCCAGTCTGGTAGGCTGCTTGAGATTTTTCTGTTGTCGCAAAGTGAACGGATAGGTCAGTTGATTTGGCCACCACACTCATTAGATAAACCAAATTCTAGAAGTCATTATAATTTGATGTTGACAGGGCGATATCATCAACGAATTTGGCGTTGGCCAGCCGTACAGAATCTTCTTGAAAATCGAGCAAATGGTGTAGTTAAACGGCGAGAAACAGAATGCAAACTTGTCAGACAGAAACTCGAATGGTTTAAAGATTGTTATAGGAGAGAAACTATAATTGGTCAGGCCATTGAGGCGAGCTGCATTAGCACCTAGACCAGCACCATTATCCGCCATAGTTGCAGAATCTAACGTGACAGCAAAGTCGATGAAACAGACAGCCGCCCGTTTCTAGTAACCATGACGGAGTTAAATGATGTGCTGAAACATAAATACCTGGTCGATGCATCCATGCCAGGCTCTGTACCCGGCCAAATGAGGTCTCGTCCTTCAAGAATATGTGTTTTAGAAAGCATTACAATGATGATAACAAAGAAGCTTGAAACTTGTACTGTGATAGTGCTCAAAAGTCTGCTGATTGCAAAGGATCGACAGAGTTTTAATGTGCGGAAATTAGTGTACGTGGACGTGGCTTTACCGTTACTGTTTTACTTTGCAATGAAAGCCTCTGAACCGGTCTCCTTAGCCCTTCCAACTCCAGTTTTAGAGAGAAGGTGGCTGATGACTATGAGCCACTCCTTGAGTTGTCGATGGAGAGAACGCGGTCTTCCGTCATTTAATCAGAGAACTCTCGGCAGCTAACTTTTTTCTTTGACTACTGGTCCAATCAATCGGTTACTTTCAGAAGGTGGTCGTACGGGCACAGAGATGCAATTTGGTAAAATCCACTACTTACCCACTTGTCTGACAAATTGCCTAAAAGGTACAGTAATATTGTTTTCATACCAAAGCCTCAGAATATCAAACTAACGCAATTCAGGTTGGCCTTTATGTGCATCGCAAACTACATAGGAGCAATATGCTACACCGAGCGGCTTTTCTGTCACTCGATGTTAAGATATAAACGGTTCACTCCCAATTTTTACGGTGAAGCCTTGATTTTTCACATGCTAGGGGCGATAAAACCACCACCACCACCACTTCAGTTTGATTTCGTTGACTGCGAGTATAACTTCATCGCGACCCCACACATTAAATATTTTCTTGGACAGAGACTCTGCCAATAAAACTGTTTCCGAAGAATAATATACGATCACTGGAACAACAAGTTGACTGGCCTGACGTTTCAGATTCTTCCTCGAACACATCATCCGAGACAGTCGCATATA
This sequence comes from Schistocephalus solidus, assembly GCA_017591395.1. Taxonomy (NCBI): domain Eukaryota; kingdom Metazoa; phylum Platyhelminthes; class Cestoda; order Diphyllobothriidea; family Diphyllobothriidae; genus Schistocephalus; species Schistocephalus solidus. The sequence goes on from WEDG01007949.1 coordinate 60,007, forward strand.
AGGTTAATGGGACACAATGAGCGCGTATTTATAGGATGCAAGTACCATACAAACGCATGTCTACATAATTAGTAGAACCTGCATCCAGCGATCGGGGTCGTATTTGCTCAATGATTGCTTGGTAGTCCGCACCGAGTCAGCAATGGCCGTGATTTCGTCATTGTTATTGATTCTTAGCGAGATCATTACTCTAAAACTTGGCTCACCGCCACCTTAGTCCTTGGTCGCCCGCTCTCTCCTCACGTGGCTACTTACTTTACCCAGACAAAATCGCAGCACAGAATCGAGTGGCAGGTAACTGTGCCCGTTAATTGATCTGGGTCAGATAACCAAAAATTAAGTAGTTCACGGCTCACACAGTCGTTACCTCTTGCGAGAATTCCCACCTTGTCACAAATAAATGTGACCGGGTCCCGTCGAATAAGCCGCGATCTGGGATCTAGCGTCAATTCTCCTCAGTGCTGCTGCATGTTCGGCCGTTTGCGTTTACAGTGATCTCCCAGTTTTTCCGACGTAGTTGCTTTGTCCGCAACCGCAACAGATCCGGTAAACGACTCAGTATATTTCCTGTCGTGGTAGTGGGTTAATAGGTCGAAAGGCCTACTGCCACAACGAAGCCAAAATTCTCGCAAAAAGTGACATCTTTAAGAGATACTTACATAGCGAAAACATTTTCCTCCACTCAAGTTCTCTCGTGATGTAATTTTGTATACATTCATTGGTTAAATCAATTTGATTGACTTGGTCTCGGTCGCTGGAGAGGAGAATTGGTTGAACTGCCTAGATCTGCTGCCGCTGATCGTCATGCGTAGAGAGGTACAGTCCCTGACATAATTGAGGCCGACTAGATCAGGCATGATCGCAGCCGTACCAAGTACAAGTCAGAAAGCTAGCCCTGAGTTTTTTCCAGCAGTTGCTTATTAAAAGAACGCGGCTCGTCCTGTCCAGCAAAGAACTCATCAGATCCCAGTACTGAGAGGCGGCTTTAAATATTGCTTATATAATATTTTAACAAAATATAAAAACCACAAATAAGTCACCTCTACTTCAAATAACCCGAAGAGCGAGGATGTGCATGAAATACAATAGTTGGGAGGTCTTCTAAGATAGAGGGGAACCAATAGTACATTTTCAATGGCAAGTATGGAATTGAAGATGATAATCTTAAGTACCTTAATATTACAGAATATACAGCCAGACGTAACACTATCGCAGTGAACCACAACATCGTGAATTTTCGACAAACTGGGCAAAACCAAAGCCCAGACACCATTCCTAATGCGGCCTCCTTATTTATTTGCCATCGACTGGATATCGAGTAGACAGTTTGACCGCCAAATGTGCGTACCCTACTGCGTGTGGGCGCAAAACAGTGAGTAAACATTGAATGACAGAAATGGGACGTTGCCAGTGCGTGCGTAAGCAAAGGCAGAATCGATTAGACGCGTGTCTGATTGTCAGCGCTAGCAAAAGGTGTGTGCACAGAGATCACGTAACACGAATTATCGAGTTCTTCAGTCAATACCTCATCCAGACTGTTTGTCTAGACAAAGTGTCTAGACCCAGTGTCAGAAAGGAAGATTTTGAATAAATTTGTATTAAGAAGACCAGTTGGCGGGCAAATGTGTGCTTTTGATGAATTCTCATCGGGCCAGTACATATATATGGAATGGGGTACAAGCTAACACATACGATCAACAATGTTCGCAACTCTAAATTGGAACTACCAGTGTAGGTGCTTTAAGTGCCCGACGTGTTTTGCCCTTACGAACATTGTTATCGTTAGATAAAAATACCGAAGTTAATGGGGGTTAAAACCCCCGCTAACTTTTGTATTTAATATTTGTGTTCAACTATTAACATGTTTCCAAGAGAATTCAAGTGATTTTTTAGAAGGTGGCATCACTAATAGCAAAATGCCAGCATTATGCCGGCATATTTCCAGTATTTACATGCCAGGGAAATGTCCACACGCTGATTGGATGAGAAACTCAAATAATGGAGCGATTCCAGGAGTTTGCAGTCTGTGTCGTGACTGCGATTGGTCTACGAGCGTCAATCGTTGAATGACAGAAATGGCATGTTGCCAGTGCGTGCGTAAGCAAAGTCAGAATCTATTAGACGCGTGCCTGATTAACTCAGCGAGCAATAGGTGAGCATGTAGGTCAGGTAACACGTATTATCGAGTCCTTCAGTCATTACTGCATCCAGACTGTTTGTCTAGACAAAGCTGGAGGTCAATGGGTTCAGTGTCATAAAAATAGGTTTTGAATGAATTGGCATTAAAAGTTTTGGTGGTTAAGGTATCCAAAATTTTTTTCCTTGATAATAAATACAAAAGTTTATGAGGGTTATAACTCCGTTAACCTTTTGTATTTGTATATTTGGTCAACTATTTATATGGTTCCAAGATAATTCAAGTGATCTTGTAGAAGGCATATCTAGGGACTACCAACAGATAATCCGTTTTCCTTCCCTATTAAGTAAATGGCAAACTTGGCAAACTTCAATGTTCCTGTGGAAGAATCAAAACTTCGCCAACAGAGCGTAATCATGTACTTGAAGCTGAAGTACTTCCCCAAGTTCATTTTTTTATATCGAGTTGGTGGCACACGTCTCGTCAAAGTTGTGGGAAGAATGATACGCAGGGTATTGAACAAAGATTTTACGGGCCAGTTCAACTTTGCTGATGACAAGGGTAAACAGAGTTTCTGTGCAACGTGCACGTAGAAAATGATCGACTTTAAGTCAGTATAATGCACTACATACCCCTATATTGCAAACAGTTTGCAAGTGGCCCTATTTATATGCTGAAAAAATTTCTTGCAACAAAATTAGAAGAAAAAAATACAAAAAATAAGTCGACTAACTTGAGCACCAGCACCGATCAGCTGTCTATCGCAATCGCGGCTCCCGTACACCAATGCCAAAGCGACACAACTCACTCACCACTGAATGTGCTTAGGATCAGCTTAGAAAAACAAAATACTGGTTATAATCTAATCTAATTTCACGCCCTTCGAATTTGGTACGAAATTTTCGACCTCGACGAATTTACTCCTTTTCAAGGTTTTAGGTCACTGGACACTGTGGTGGACTTTTGTTATTAAGCTTTTGACTCTCTTTGACAGCCTCTTCCTCCTCCTCAGCTTATTGCAAGACAGTAGCGGAAACGACCAATATCATCCTGTACACTTCTCACCAGCGGCTCTATGACAGCTTCCAATCTTTAAACGGCTGTGTCATTTCCTCGTTTTATTCATAAAGTTGATCTCGTTAAAAACTTCGTCCCATAACCTTGACAACGTTTCTTTCCTTGGCGACCTATAATGAGAGTCGAAAATAAAACCTTCGGTATATGTGCAAAATGCGTGATACTGCCGAGATTCGAACAAGTGGAACCGATGTATTAAAAGCTACGATGATCACTGCGCCATCGCCGCAAGCCAAACTCGCTGATTGAATAAGCCCTAGTCGTAATAAGAATGACTGCTCTTCCGGGCATGCTTCCTTGAAATCGCCTCCCGACAAGTATGTCATGGATTAAATGCTTTTTTTTGATGTAAAGTACGAGAGCAAAGTGTGTAGGGCATACTTTTAACTTCTTAAAAATGTTTTAGAGATGGAAAAAGGATATAAAGGGGCTGAAGATGGAGACAGGTAAGTTGAAGTAACTTCCTCGCATTTAACGCGAAAAGAAGCAGTCTGTAACGATGGAACATGATTGGGACAAACGCACATACGCATACGCAGCTGCTTCACCAATAACATTCAAAGAATAAGACGACGCTGCTTCTTGAGGGCTCGGCGTAACCGTGCGTGCTAGGCCTGCTTCTATTTTGCCTCTTTGTCAACGATGTTCCTGATTGTTTTCAGTATGGTAGGCCCT